>JAAAKO020037197.1:0-12582 GCA_010015015.2 Bolitophila cinerea
CGTGTGTTGTAGGGAAGTTACACTTGTGTGAAAAAACTGGATCTGTTTGGAGGGGTGGGTAGAATGTTATTGTCAATGTACACTGTTTTTTTTTTTAGAGTGAACACAACGTCGACCACAGTCGACATTTTGAAACTCGTATTAAAAGTGGCACTAAAACTCAACTCAACGTAGACCATGCATTATAGTATCTCAAATTGAAGTTAGTAAAAATCTAAAAAAAAACGTGATACTCTAAATGCCATTTTCTTTACTATCACAAGTCGAAGCTAACCGGCAGATTGAAACCAACTGTTAGTTGAGACAAACTTGCCAAGTTGAACAGCAAGTTGAAAATCGATTTTCTTAACTAGAAGTTGAGCAGAAATAGAAATTTTCAACCGGTTGCTAGTTATCAACTTGCTCTTTAATATATTCTGAGAAATTGTGTTTTAAACTGCAATCCGACAGCAATATTGACATTTTTCAACTTGCCGATTATATTTTTTATTAAAAATAAAATGTAATTTGTAAAGAAAACGATGAATCTGATGATGATCCTTCATTACTCTGATCAAAAGGAAATTTTAGCATGGGCGATACGATCGGCTTCCATATATTAGCGCCTCCCAACGAACGAAATTTCGTTCCGAAAAGGGAAACAGTCATAAAAACCATAAATAATAACAAAAAATGTCTTCGTTTTAAATTGTATATAAAATATATTGTTTATAAATAACTATATAAATATTATTGTATTTTAACATCAGCAAAGTTTTGTTGCTTTCATCCCATCGGAAATGACACTTTGTGGAGTCATCCTTAGTCACACCAAACGCCAGATCGAGATCGCTGACAGACGAAAATTGTAGAAAAGGTGTCGAACGACAGGCGTTTGACAGGCTTTCTCCCGGCTCCCGCTGCTGGCAGATCATGGATCAAAAACCAAATAAATGTGTTTTTTTTCATTTTTGTTTAGAATTTTAATGAAGCACAACATCACTTAGGGCCGTTTTCTTCACTCGAAGTTGACTTTCAACTTGAGGATATTTTTTCCAACTTCTTGAATCGGTTTTCTTCAGTCGAAGTTGAGTGGCTAACTTTCGATTTTGGGAGGTTGGCAACAGCCGGTCAACTTCCAAAAATATTACAAGTTGAAGAGGATGATTGTTCTCAACTTGGCGTTTTGACAAATTTTCAATTCTTCACTCTTTGCTTTATGTGTCAGTCATACATTTTTTTCGTTCAGTGATGTTGTGCGTCAAGAAAAAAAGTAAATAACAACAACAAAAACAACAAAACATTCATTTGGTTTCTGTTCCATGAATAGCCTGGAGCGGAAGAAAGCAATTAAGATGTCGAAAGGCTGGCATTCGACACATTTTCGCAAGTTAGGATGAAAGCATTCAAAAAAACCGTCGATCGTTCTTCGTTCGCTTGCCTCGCCTGTCAGCGAACTCAATCTAGCGTTTGCTGTGACTAAGGATGACTCCAGAAATAATCATTTCCGATGGGTTGAAGCCAAAAAACATTGCTGTTGTTACATTACAATAATATGTACATATATATATATTTTATGTTATAATAAATATATTGTATATAAAAATTAAAGCGAAGACATTTTTTTGTTATTTTTGTGGTTTTTGTGACTGTTGCCCTTTTTGGGAACGGAATTGCGTTCGTTGGGATGCGCTGATATATGGCATCCGCTCGTATTGCCCGATCTAGAAAATTTCAGTTTTATCAGAATAATAAAGATTCATCATCAGGTCCATTGTTTTCTTTACAGATAACAATATTTAAAAAAAGGATAATTGGCAAGTTGAAAACTGTCAAAATTGCTGTTGAATTGCAGTTAAAAACACAATTTGAATGAATGGCCCTTAATGAAAAAAATGTACGACTGACATATAAAGCAAAGAGTGAAGAATCGAAAATTTGTCAAAACGCCAAGTTGAGAGCAAAAATCCCCTTCAACTTGTGTTTTTTCGGAAGTTGAGAAATCAGGTAGTTGATATCAACCGGCAGTTGTCAACTTCCCGAATATTGACTTCGAGAGTGAAGAAATTGTTAAACTTACACCTAAATCCGTAGCCATCCAAACACTCGAAACGAACTCATTAAAAACTAATTAAATTCCTCAAGTAATTGCTTAAATATGTACGTGTAGTGGTGTCGTTTGTTCGGCTTTCCAAAATATGTTGTTTTTTTAATTTAATGACCTTATAGGTGGGGATGTGACTTTTACTAAATAGAAATACAAAAGCATGATTATCATAGTATTAAAATAACGAACATCATAATATACAGTTAATAAATTTAGAAGGTCTATCAATTCTACTTAGACCATTTACAAATCTCCCACGAGCATAATAGAGGAATTGGAAAAACTGTATAATTGGATTAACTAGGTAAGTAGTTTAGAATGGTTGAAGTTGTACTACGAGCCAGAGATCAGAGATTAAAAATCGGTTACTACGGCTACGCCGTCTGCCGCCTGCCGCGGACGACCAATGTTTCGGTTAAATCGACATAATTAATGCCATGAATAATTATGGCATAATATAAATCACTCTACAAAAATTAAATATGTTCTAAAAAAAAATGTTCACCTAAAATAAAATTATAGTGCTCCTAAAATAAAATAATGTGCACCCTAAAAATAACAGTGCTCACTGAGAAAAAAAACATGCTCCAAACATGCTCGCAACGACTTTATTTAAAGTAACTGAATTACAGGTTTCGTGGGGGTAGCAGCTCGTTGTATCTGTCTATGCAAAAACTGTCAATTATGCAAAAATATTTGGCCTAAAATGAAACCTAAACTGTAGCTTTATTGGAAAATTTCCCAAAAAAAATCATAACCGATGGGGTGTTCTTAGGGCAGAAGCTGTCATTTTGTAGACTGCGAATGGAACTTTTGCAATTTATGTTTTAACTAAAAAAAATCTCGGAGAGATTTTTTATATTTAAGGTGTACATTTAATCTTTTAGGTGCACATTTTTTGAAATGCAATTTTTATTGTTAGCGATTTTTGGCCAGCAATTTCCAGACACTGCCATCTGCTATAAATAATAAAAAAACGTACTCTGCTAAGCCGCCGGCCGCCGCACACCGGAAAAATATATCCATATTTTTGGCAAGTATTATGAAAATCAACTATTTCCAAAAACAGCTCTTTTTAAATTAAGAATATTCCAAACCTTTCTAAAAATATTATAATTTCATAAAAAGTTAGTATATAAATAGTGTTTTGTTACTTCAAAGATTAATTAAATAAATAAAAATATTAAAAATGAAATTGTATATATATATAACTTTTCATTTGTTTAAGTAATATTACAACAAAAATAGTCACATAAGTTGAATTATCTCCAAAAGGGTAAAAAGGAAGATAATTCATTCACATTAAAAAATGTTTCGAGAAAAATAAATTAAATATAGTTATAATGTGTAATACTCACTTAATACAACAAATATATGAGTTAAGATTTATTTAAATAAATATGTGTCTGTCAAACAATATATGAATAAAAAAACAACAAAAACAAGAAAATTCCCGGTGTGCGCCGGTACAAAAAACAAAAATGCATTAGCCGCCAACGACAATTCTATATCAGCTATGACTTCTGCGTATAAGCACGACGAAAACCAGATTTAAATATAAAACTTATCGGAAGAGAAGACGTGGGGGCTTCGCTAGTGGATCTTCGCTCTGTGATATTGCGTTTATAAAAACGTTGACAATATGGCTGACGTATACTCAACTATACTTAATTCCTTTCAAAACACGACATATTAAGCCAGACTTATTTATTTCAAATACTAGTATATTATTAAATAGTATTAAATGTTTGTATTTATATTCAAAATAATATTTCTAAATACAATTATTTTTTACATACTAAAATACTTTATTAGTATATAAAATATTAAATTCTTTTTCAGAATTTTAAATATTAAACGTTTAAATCCGTTTTATATAGTATATATTTTATAGTACTCAACTAGTATTTTAAATACTATTTATAGTATTTTGTACTTTAAATACAGTTTGCAAAAAGTATAAGTAAAAATGCTTAAAATGCTGCTAGTTGCAAGATATCAATGTACCTTATTTAAAAGAATTACTTTTAAATTTAATATTTTATATTAAACTACGATTGCATTGCCCGTCCCATTGCCCTAAGCGTCTAAAATGTAAAATTTACATAGTTTAAATTTATTTTAAAAATAAAAACACAAATAAAAATAAAAATTGTGTATGAGCCTCATATTTCATGTAAAGGAAACGTATTTTATATCTCTACAAAGAATATAATAACGACCCATCACCACTCACGTTGCATATAGAAACATCAACAACAATTACACACGTACAATATAAATCAATAATTATAATTTTCGAATATTTGTATTAAAGATTTTTTTATTTATACTTGACGTGAAGTTCAATAAAGGGTAATTCTTAAAATGAAGAGTGGTCGCTAGGGTTGTTCAAATTTGTATAAAAAATATTTTTAAATTTTGACAATACTCTAAAGCTACAGTCCCACGACTTGCGGCATCACACAATATTGGCTTTCTCACTTATAAGGCTTGCGTGTGGATTGCCTACATTTATTTGGCAAATTTTCCTTGAACACGGCCCGCGTAATCTCGAAATTTTTTAGCGATTTTGGCTTGCGTCAGAATTGCCGATCAAGGGTATGATTTGAACAACGATCGCACAGGCAATTCTTTTTTTAGATTCAATGCAAACAAAAAATACAAAAATTAAATAAATTCGGTAGAAATTAATACTATATTATTTTTTCTGATAGCAAATATTTAAAATTAGAAATGCCCACCTCAATTTTGTTTTGTTTGGTATGATTTTTTTTAGAGGATGGCAAATTATTTTTTCTGCATATGATCCAAATTTTCCCCAAACTGATTTTGACAATTTCAAATTTTTTTTTAACTGAATAGCCATTTTTATATATAATTTAATTACAATTATCCAGTACCTCAACTTTTTTTGTTTCGTTAGAAAGTTGTACAGCTAACAAGAAATGGCATCCTGTGTATGGTACATTATTTACTAATTTAAATCCCAACATACATTTCATCAATCGATAAACCAGTAAAAGGAGTCGAAAGTGCCAATGAGGCAGCATGACTACCACATTACATTTCGAATGAAGCTAAAAAATAGATTGCTTACATCTTGGCAATTTTTTATTGCCGAATCTGTTTACACGAATTGCCGAATCGCGCAATAATTACTTGCGGCATTTTCGACACAATCCTAGATTGCGCAATTATTAATTGCTTCCACACAAGCGCAATCAAGCATTGAGTCAAAATTTCAAGAAATTGAGTGATTGATCAAGTCGTAGGATTATAGCACTTAAAAATTGTATACAATGTATTTTCAATTCACAGTTATTTTATATTATAGCATCCAACATTAATAAAATAAATTTAAATATTTGAGTTTTTATTTTAAAAAGTACATTTTTTTTTAAAAAAAATAATGATAAATAAACAGAAAAAAAACCCTTGAATATGACCAACACCTTTTTAATATTTTATTAGCAAACAACCCTTGAGGGATGTGATATATTACTCTAGTATGCAATTTTGATATTTTTAAATAAATTTCTTGCAAAATATGGTAGATAGTAACGTTTGCCATTTAATAGAATGCAATAACAACATTTTTTTATTACATATGAATAGCAAAATTAAATAAAATTTAGCAAAATATTTATTTGATCATAAAAATTACAAATAAGTACAATTGAAAATGACCAATTAGTGATATTAAATCAATTTAGCAAAAAAATATATATTTAGTCAAAAAAATTACAAAATTTGTACAATTTACAATGACAATTGTGTGCCAATATTGTGTTATGCCGCAAGTCGTGGAACTGTAGCTTTAGAGTATTGTCAATATTTAAAATAATTTAGCAAAATATTCACTATCAAATTTGTATAGTTAAAAATGTCCAAATCGTAAAAATTAAAAAAACAAATATTAGTAATATCTGCTATTTCTATTTAGTTTTTCGTATCTTAAAATAATATTTATCGGCTTTTAAATGGTTAAATTATTTTTGACTAATTAGCTGTAAATTTTACACAAATAGCTTATAAAATGTAGCCAATTTTTAGAGAAGCTAACTGGTAATTTATTACAAATAGTAATAAGCAATTGCATTTATTTTTTTGTATTATAAAATAAAAAATAAATATCAAGTGGCAAAATACTTTTTATTGCTAATTAGCTGTTAATTTTAACAAATAACACTGAGACTTTGACTATTTTTACGATCTCTAAATTATTAACAAAACTGTTTTGTTATCATCAATTTTATTTAGCTTTTCGTAAAATTGGTACACTTATTGTTAAATAATATTAATACTAATCAACGGTGCCTTATAAACAATTTTATTTAAATTTTCGTAATATAAAATTGTAAAAATATCATTTGGCACATTATTGCTAAATAGCTTTTCCTTTAATATTTATTACTAATTAGCTGGTAGTTTTACTAAATAGTATTAGCGTCAGATTCAGCCAATTAGTTATCAAAGAAACTAAAGAAAATTGTACTAAAGATTCAGCTAAATAGCCATAAGTTTATCAATATTATGGTTATTGGTAAAAATTAAATTAAGTTACTATATTGTCATTATAACTATGTAGCAAATATTTATTTTATAACAGCAAAAAATAACAATTTCGGTCATAAAATGTATATTATGACCAGAATTTAACAAAAATTCCCAACGTAGTAATTAATTGTTAGTTGGAATTCATAGTCGATTAGTCGTACTACGCTCCCTAATTACATAAATGTATTATATCGAATGAAGCATTTGTAACGTAACGTTAATTCATGACCCAGGAGTCTTGGGTTCAAGCCCGGGTAGGTATGAAAGGTTGGAATTCTTAGTTATGAAATTATTTGTTGTTTACTTTGTCGATCCTCTGGGCCATCCTTCGAGGAAAGATGTTAATGTTGCCTAGGTTTAAAATATAGTTCGATCGTAATTCTGAAAAATAAAACATCGATAAAAACAGCGACAAATTATATAATACTAAAATAATATAAGACTACAAATACCAATATCGACTTTTAGACCGATGTTAATATGAAAACTGACAAATTTGTCGATAAAATAATGTAACGAGCAGCATTTTAAAGCCATATGTCACAAGAATATGTTATTAGCGCCATGACTTAATCCAAATAGTGATATTGAAAGGTGTGGTGAATTAATTCCAAGAGACCTAATCTCACAGCGATTGTGCATTATCGTCACCGTGTATTTTGTTGTTGTTTTTAATAATGAGACTTACCGTCAGGAAATTGAGACTTATTCTCAACAAAAAATCGTGAGAGTAATGCACATGCGAACTATGACTTATTGTCAGGATTTTTTGTGGAGTTAAGTTTCTTGAAAAAAAAGTTACAGTCAGCTTGTGAATTACTCTCACGATTTTTCCTGACAAAATTGCCATATTTTTTTATTTTTGATGTTATAAATTTAGCGCAGATGTCATTCATCATCTGTTTGTTGTTATGAGACTGGAACTTGCGGCCACACCAAATAATCGCGTAACGTGCTCACAGAATACGGGTACAGCACTAATATGGTTGTGATGGGCAAAAAATGTATGTATATACAGAGTAAATCAATACAAAACTATTTAGGAAATCCATAAAGAACTGTTAGGTTAGGTTTTTTGCATATATTTATATACTCGTATAATTTATATACATATAGTTCGATTTAAGTATTTTTTACGATACGCAATACTTGAGATAATATAATACTATAATGTAAGTATACTAAAACATACATTTACTAAACGCCGCGTGGCGCAACGCTCCCGAGATTTCTCTGCTATTTTCTACATCATTCTTTGTTTTCCTTTTCTCTTTGTATATAATACTTTATGTACATATGTTTCTCTTATATCTGGGCTCAAATAGGGTGCTTCATATATCATTTATTCAAGTTTATTATATAAAAAAATATATTTAAAAATATTTCTATTTTTTAAATTGTGCAATATAAAATAAATATTTAAAATAAATTAAAATAAAGTTGTTAGTCACCTTTTTGTTACCCCATAACAATGTGTTATAGTTACAGAGGATACAGCTGCTGAGTGCTGACGCTGAACGGAGCTTACGAGCTTTCCATGCGATGAGATTCGTGTACACGATGTACGCACTCGCAACGCACGGAGAAAGATATTGCAGCCTGCGAGAGAAAATTTATCGGTTCACATGTTTCTGTTGTTCTTGTGGTCTCATTCCAAGGGTGGCTCGTGCAACGTGGTCCAGAGCCAGTCCAACCTTAACCGTATAGTGAATTGCACCGTTATTGTATCTGTGTTAGTGTTTGTATGTTTTTGAGCTGCAGCGTTTAACTATCTCGTTTATAAATTTAACATAAAATAGTTAAAATTAAATGATTTTCGTGTGGTGCTGATTGATGAAGTAAGGGCGCGCTGTGATATTACTAAAATCAATATTTTCCACACAAACAATCACAAACACCCTCATAATCGCAACACACTATACTACATAGTACGTTTATATATATATATATTTATATACTTTTGTGTGTATGTACCAAATATTATATATATACAAAAATGACTAAAACAGGGCGTTTGTAGTGTGATTTAGATGTAGTTCCAAATAATTAATAGTGATGACTTTTTTATTGTTTCTCTTATGTCTAAATGTTGATCCTGCAAAACGTGAGCACCCTGTAATTTTATTTTAATGTATTTTGATCAAAGATAAACATAAATAAAGTTTTCTAGGCACATCAATTTGAAAATTCAAAAAAAAAAATTCAATAAAATCTGAATACATTTTCATATATCTCTTTATTCAAAAATAAACTTTTTTTTATATTTTTAAATATTTTTTAATTGATATAAGGGTACATTGGCATTTAATTAAATGGAAAGAAATAGGACCAACTAACATAAATATCATGGGCCTTATGTCCAAATCGAATCGTTTATGTTAGTTTAAAAAAAATTGGGTCCAGCCGGAATGGAAAGGTGAGGCGTTCCCGAAAGGGAACTGGCGCCGCACCTGTCTGGTGCAAAGCCTTACCGACATCGACGCCAGTTCTAACAGAACAATACATCACTTTATGTTACTTCTTTATGTTACTTTCGTTATGGTTCCTATGTCCATCGAGTTTATATCATTTCACCTATATTTATTCTTTGTTATAAAAATAATTTTGGATTTTATAGTGATATTTTTATACTTCCCTAAATAATCCATGCAGAAATATAAATAATCCGAGATTTAATCTTTATGAAAGTTTGCTTTATCTAAATAATATACAGGATACATATTTGCTATATGTTATTATCTTATAAACTTTATTGAAGATGCTAAAGCTTTCATACCTCCCTTCTAGGGTCCACTGCTTGTAATAAACTCATAAAGTTTTCATTTTCAACTTTCAGAGTGAGATTCCCTAAGAAATTTAAAAAATCAATATTGAAATTTGCAATCAATTGCTTGTAAAAGTAATTCCTTATTTAAAAGCGATTTAAATTTTCTATAGCAATTGATAAAAAGCGATTCTAGTAGCACATTTAAGTTTGGCTTTTAATTGTCAAACTTTTGCTATTGTAAATTACTTTTAATCAGAAATTAGGAGGTGAAACATAACATTGAAATGGAATATTATCATTGTTTTTGATAGATTAGAATTATCAAAAAACGAAGTTTCATTTCAATTGTGTTACGGAATCGCTTAGTTTTAATAAATACTGAGCGATGTTTTTTTATCGAATGCATTTAAATATTGAAAGTTTCAATGGATTAGGGAATCTCACTCTCAGACACTATAATTGTAAAATAATATCCTAATTTAAAAAAAAAACTTTTTTTTGATATTTAATAAAAACTTTTAAAATATTTGTAGAAAAAATCCGAAATTAAAATGGACAGGATATGCTTATATGTGCTGAGCTTAGTGACCCTGCTTATTAATCCATCAGCAGGACGAGTCGCCGGAAAAGTTGGATATTCCGATAATTATTACAGCGGTAAGATCATATATTCAATGCAAATGTAAAAAAATAATTGTTTAACAAATATATATTTTTTGGCATTTTTTCCTCGTTTAAATTTGTCATTTATTGATATTTATTGTCGGTGTGCATTTTTGTCAAATATTTCTAGGTCAGAAAAAGTGAATTCTCGTCATTAAAATAGCGCATTTTTGTTAAGTACATTTTTTTCAAAGATAAGCGTGCATTCTTGCTACATTTAAAAATTACGCTCGTGTAAACGATTGGAAAACAAATTTTAGTAACAATTTTGCTATATTTTCGTTAAATTTTCGGGCTACACATTTTTAAATATTGAGATAATCATTTATTTATTTTTCTGCAAATATTACAAAAAAATGTCAAACAGTTTAAAATTTATAAGATAAGAGGTATTTTTTATTTAACTTCATTTTTTATTAGATAGACAATTTACTTTGGAAATCTAGACTTTAAAAAAAAAATGTAGGCCTTCAAAAATGTACAACAACATCCAAATTATTGATAATTAATTAATAATACTTTATGTAAAATACATAATTATCCGAGTGAATTTCCATGAAGCAAATGTGTAAGAAAATTAAAATGAGTGCAATACAATTCGGATAAAATAGTTTGGTTAAATATTTCCGGTGATATAAAATTCAGTGAAACGTTCCATTTAAAATGTACACTGAAGCTTAAAAATATAATATATCCCTGGATGGCTTTTAAGCATAAATATTATATAATAATATTTGCTGTGGGTAACAAACATGCCAAATTTATGTCCAACATATATTATTACAGTAAATGCTGGTAGTCTGCCAAAACACAGACGCATTATACTTTAGTTTTTATATTATATATGCTCACGTGTACGAGTATACTTTATAGTTTACAGCTTATAATTTGAATCAGATCCAAATATAAAGTACCTACACTTTCAGACATGTTTTCTGTTTTGGCGCCTACTTTTATTCTTTATTGTTGTCAAAAAAAGCACAAATATTTCCATTTCATAAACAAGGTTGAGAAAACACTGTGAATGAGAGTTAAATTTGTCCCTGTTATTTATTTAAAAAAAAATAAGTTTAAGTTAAAATAGGAAGAGAAAATAAGTTTTGGAGCCCCACAAACCACAAAGCTCTTTTACAAACATGAATTAGTACTTAATGCGCAAAACGTGTTACATCGGATACTCAGGCATTTTTGATAAGCATATTTAGATTGTAAAAAGCTGCCCGCAGTACTACTAATAATATGCTGATAAGACTCAATTTATAAAGTTCTGTAATATTTATTTAAGTATTGACAGTATTAGATTGCGAGTGCCTACAGCGTGACCTGGATTTATTACCTACATGGTGTGAGCGGAATTGTCTATTTTTTAATATTGATAAATGTAAAAAGATGACCTTTTGTCGTAAGAGAATACCTATTAAATTTGATTACGGTATCCTTAGCAAGGGTGTATGAAATTCTTGATTTAATGTGTTCTCTTTGTAAAAAAATTGACGTTTAGAAAACACTATAGGTAACTTTTTTAAAGGCATATTCCATGCTCGGCTTCATGAAGAGGAACTGCTCCGAATAAGTAGACATAAAAGCATTAAAAAGAGTGTATTGTGCTCATGTTATTATGGAATCCGGTTCACACAGTAGTGCAATCTAATAGTTTAGACTTTAGAGTATATACAGAAGAAATTTCTTCTGTATGCACTTCGACGTATGGTGGTTAGAGATGACAATTTTATCCTTGCTCTCTATGCGGATCGTTGTGGGCATTTGTCGCTGTAGTCACTTTCAGTTAGACGTAGAAATGCTGGTGTATTCTTAATTTTCGACATTTTATCACATCGTTTCGATGCACCAAATTTGGTATGTGATAAAAATTATAAAATGTTCCGATAAAAACAATTATTATCATGCTAATAAAAAAACAAGTAAATTACATATTTTAAATTGACGGATAAAAAGACTAAATCTTGATGAAAACATGAATTACCGTTTAAATACAATTTTAATAAAGTGTGCTGATAGAAATGTAAATTTGTGCAAAATAAAATAAATAATCATTTTCCTAAGAATCTAAAATGTCCAGAATATTTTTATATGCTTTGATTTAAAATTGAAAATTAATATAATCCTTAATTTGTATAAAAAATTACATTTAAAAAAGGTTTTTCTTCATGTTCACATTTAATTTAATTATATTTGAAAATAGTTAAAAGCGACATTTTTAAATGTTTGTTTTGTGTGCCTATACATTTTATCTTTATCTTGGCTTTATCTTTTTTTGTCAATATATAAACTATATTTTATTTAAAACAATATATAATTTAGATAAAGTTCTGATGGCATCCAATTTAGCTTACTCCATAAAATTCAATATTGTCCGCCAATAAAATATATTTTTGTTCACCTAAAAATTCAAAAATGTGCTCCTAATAATATAAAAATGTGCACCTACCAAGTGTGCGTATAAAAAGAACAATGGCTATTTTTTTTGTTCAGAATATACTTTCTG
>JAAAKO020037208.1:0-12581 GCA_010015015.2 Bolitophila cinerea
CGCCACCTCGCACAGCAGCTCAGCGACGATTTATCCTGCGCAACGGTTTGTACACCATAGCACCCAGACTAGTAAGAAGGCATGACCTCCTCAATGGACCATTTATGTTATTTATAAGAAAAATCTCGTCTGCTAATTTATTATATGACTTAGAATCTGTCTCCTGGGACATAAGGGTCAATACGCCCGTACCAGGTGCGGTTTTTTTAATAAATTTAGGGCATCGAATTCATATGAAATCAGCTCCAAATATCCCGGCACCAAAATCAGTTGGGTGAATTTTGAGGCCAAGACAGATGAGGCAGAAACATTTGCGACAAAGCCAAATAAGGCAAAAGTCGTGAAAGGGTAAAGTTTTTTTCCCTCTAGGGCAGTTTAGCTTTAGGTTTTGTGACATTTCTAGAATCAGATTATAAAATCCACTGGCGAATGATAACAAAAAGCTCAAAGGAAATAGGTATCCAAGTATTACACGTATATTGATCCCAATCAATGGCTAGTGGGTCAATAAAAGATTTTTTACATTTTAACCTACTTTCAAAAGCCTTTTAAGGTGCTTTGGACGTATCATTATCATCACAGAAAGAACAACAGTATCGATGAAAGCCTTCAACTGGGCTCTCTTCTGTATCCTTGGGTCCGCTAGTTCTCCATTGGAATGCAATGCTGATGAAGGATTCCACCAATAAAATTGGTCATATTATTAATTGAGCTAATGTTAGACGGTTATCCAGAATAATGGAATCGAAAAGGTTCTATCTCATAGCTTTAATCGGGCAAATGTGAATCACAGCTTACCGGACATATCGTTGAAAAAAGTTTCGATACAATCGCTTTAAATACTGAAATACTTAATACTGGAAGATAAAAAACAACTGCTGGAAAAAAAATGGGCCAAAATGTACTTTTTCACCATGCCATCATATCATATTTACGAGCTTTTTGTTATAGAGTTTTTTTAAAAAATTGTTTGGACCATTATCTAGAGCCAAATATATTGATATTTAAAACCATCAACCAAGGATACCTTGAAATTATTATAGATAAATGGTAAAACTATAGGTTTCGTGGTTTTAGGCAAATTACAGCTGTCCAGACGGAACCGATTTTGATATCAATTGATGGCTAAAACAATTTACTGCTTTAGGATTTTTATATTTCAAAAGAAATTTTAATTAAATAGTGGCGATGAAGAGAAAACTGATAATATTAATGTCCCAAATGGCCATTTAGCCATTTTGTGGAAATGCAGCCCTTGAAAATTTTGTTTTTGGACAATACACTTATACCTAATCGTAATGACGTAATAATTGTGGTAGGCTTCAATGAAAATGTCTTGAGGCTTCCACAGGCATAGCTCGAACTGCTAAATATATTCCAATAAAAATATGAAATCTTAACAAAATCCGTTCTGGACCTTTCTTAAATGATGCCATTTTACGAAATATTAATGATGTGGACCCGCTTGTTCCTTTCCAGCTTTATAAAGCGCCTAACTATAATAGCCAAGCTTGGTTTCATGGAATCGTTCAGTACGCACTCCTTAAAATAATCCAAGCCAAAGTTTTTGGTAAGCCCAACAGAACAACAGAAAATCATCTTTAGTCCAAACCTTTACGTAACAAGGTTGTACCGGTTGTGGATAAAATCATTTACATCTTTAAGATTTATTTCTCTCTCTCATCTACTACAATTATTACTTGTCCAAAAAGGAACCAATAAATTACTTGCATTTTTATCAGAAAATTACGGAATTCAGATAAATCAATGAAAAAATATCAAATGTAGCGGTTAAAAAAAATCAAAATCATCTATGTCATCTAGTAACTTTTTGGAGATATTTTTTTTTATTTTCGAATCATTCTTTTAACTTCGAACAATAAGGTTGCCAGATGGGCATGATAAGTTGCCTAATAGCCGGATTAGTTGATAGCCAGAGTTTGACGTTGTCTCCGTGAATCGGGAGAGGGTGGTCTTATCAATGTATTGCAGTAAGGACCGCATGCTTTTGAGATCGTTCAGGACTTTGGTGCGTTACCAGGGAAGGACCCCAAGAACACGTTTAAGTGCTTGGTTTTGGGTTATCTGCAACCGTCTATGGTGTACTTAAGCCATCTTACGCCAAACCGGGCAAACGTAGACTATTGGTCGGACAATACACTTAATAAGCTTGTTTTCGAAGGAAAGTTTGGATGATCTGGCGGTCAGTGTGGGTATAACTACAGCTATTGTGATGTCTTTTTCTACCGAAAAGATTCTTTTAGCCAGGAAAATGAGTGTTTGCTACATGTACGAGTAGCTTGTGGACAAGTCCAAATCCGAATCGAATGCATACTCGGATGTCCATAAGCAAGACGCCTGTTGCAAGCCTGATTTTCTGTGTTTCGATTGATTTGGTTATCCGAAAAACTTGGGGGCATGCGGACATCTGCGCTCAGAATCCAAATTGCTGGGGAGGAAGAAGACTTCCATCTTCTACAAACAACTTTAGGCTGGTTAAAATAATAATTTCAAAAACTGTACCCTTCGTATTTAATAAGCTGATTGGCCTAAAGCTAGTCGGATCTGTTTGGTCCTTCTTGGGCTTCAGAATAGCAACCACCTTAGCTTGTTTCCAATAGTTTGGAAAGTAGGACGTTCTGAGACTGGCGGAGAAGATATGTTTTAGCAGAATGTTGTGGATGTTATCGGGGCCAGATGCCATCAGTGGTGTGAGTGTTCCGATAATACTTGAGACTAAATGTCTTAAAATTGGCTCTGTGGTTATCGAAACGGGTGGCTTCCGACAGTCTCTGGCGATCTGACATGATCTCAAAAAGCTTTGCGAATTATGGTTCGACCTGAGATCGTTGAGGACGATTGGCTGTTCTAGATGGTTTATACGGTGAAAGCATGATGTCGAGTACAGTTGGATGCCTGTTAGAAAGTGACGGTTGATACTAAGGGTTTCCATATCCATGCCATTGACGTGATGTGGTGTTGGGTTTGTCGGGAATGTATCTTTTTCCTGTGACTGCCGAAGCTAAACTGCCTTGGACTGGGAAGGAGGCGAATTGGCTGCGATCCATTTTATTCCGTCTGCACTTTTATGTGTTGGCCGGTTGTTTGAACGATTTCTTATTTCCAAATATTTAGTCATGCTTTCCTCAGAGTTATGAAGCAAGGCACAGTTTACGCCTCGAACAGGCAGATGAGCCATGGCCCCACATTTGGCAGGTTTGAGACTGTGTCTGTCCTCTCTTTAAACGCTTCGCAACGTGCCACACGAGCTACCGTTAGTATTTTCCGAATGTCCGATAACTTCAGTCCGTTCTTCGGAAAGGCAAGCATGTAGTGGTTCTCATTCCCCCATCTCTGTTTTTTGAGGTAATGGCTTAAATCTCAACTGATTCTGGTGTACTTTGAGATGTTGCGCTAGGTCCTCAGTTGACTTCTGGTGGAGACCGAACTGGATGAATTTATTGCTGAGGTCTTTACGGGAAGATTGCCTATTTCATTGTGGGCCAATATTTTGTGGACTTCAGCGTAGTCTTTTTTTATTGCTGAGATTAGGCTTGACTCCAACCGAGCTATTACGCATTGCGATGTTTTTATTCTTGGAGTATTACTTCTATTTCCAATGAGATATTTTTGGACTACAATAGGAGTTGGCTTGAATCTAGTTTTAGATGGTTTCCTTTTCGAATGTACTTCGATTGGCCGAAACATGTTTAGCCGAATGATACGATTGGCCGAATGGTATGATTGGCCGAATTACGATTGGCCGAATTACGATTGGCCGAATGGTATGATTGGCCGAATCACAATTGGCCAAATTTAAAGAAGAAACAATTAAAAACCGATCTGGCCAATCCAAATTCGGCCAATCGTATCATTCGGTCAATCGAATTTCGGCCAATCGAGCGAGGAAAAACACTTGTATGCAAAGAGTCCCATGTGTACTATAATTGGAAGAATTTTTGTTTTTTTTATTTAAATTCGTTTGAGCCCTGCTCAGGACCCTAAAAAATAGCGTTTTTTTAACTAGATTCCTAATAATTTTTAGTAAGTCAATTTTAGCGAAAAATTAGGTTCTAAAAACGGCTAGGCAATTTAATGTTACGTTAAAATGTAGAATATAAATGTAAAACTATTATTTAGGAAGTTTTTTTTAGAAAAATATGAAAAAAATGCCTATAAGTTTGTAGAACTTAATTTTTTGCTAATATTTACTTACTAGAAGTTAATAAGAAGTTATTAACAAAAATTGCGATTTTTAAATTAGGAATTATTAAAAGTTTCTAATCTTGCCTGAGAATTGGACTAATAAAACAAGCCCTAATGGGTTCAAGTATCTTAAGGGCGCCGGAGACGTCCGATACTTGGTCCGGCGTAAGACAAGTGCTCATTTTAGTAAATTCTGTGTTTTTTTATTACTCCCTTTTATATGGTTTTTTATAAGACAAATTTGTTATATGAACAATCCAAGGAATGTCAGTAGAGGAAAAGGAACATTCAGGAGGAGTTTCGTCCTAAAAAGTCAGCTGGTATGCAATTACGGTGGCCTTACAATTTAATCGGTTAAATGTAGTCATAGGTGTAGAAGTAGTTAGATCCATTTATTTTATTATTATTAAAATTGTTTTGCCCTTGCTAAAAATCGAATGATACGATTGGTCGAATCACGATTGGCCGAATGATACGAGTGATACGAATGGCCGATTATATTATTGATTGTTTTTGCTTTAAATTCGGCCAATCGTGATTCGGCCAACCGTAATTTGGCCAGTCGTAATTCCGCCAAATTTGATCGGCCAATCATAGTACATTCCCTAAAAACAATGATGCCTTTATCAAATAAAAATAAAAAAATCTGGGTATATCTAATATACCTATAGATATATGAATATAAATTCGTGTTCCCATATTTTGCATGTGTCCCGAGGACATTACCAATTCAGATTTGCGCTCTCGAAGACGAGCGAGCATTAAATTAAAAATTCTCTTTGTCGCCCGGCGACAAAGCACAGTTCAAAGTATCACGCATAAAGCTCATCCCTTATTAATGCGCGTGGCGTTTGGGTATTTTTCTCTTTCTTCTTTCTTTTCTGTGTTTAAGTGTAGCCACGCGCACGAGACAAAGGGAGTCTTTCACTATGAATATATATATATAAAAACTGATTTGATCGTGTATCGAAATTTATCGCAGATATATATTCTGTTTTTTTTTTGTTGGCAAAGAAAATGCGCCTCCGGTGTGTTTGTGAAAGCTCAATTGCCCGGAGGGGATCATATGCCGTAAAAAATCTTATATTTAAGCTTACGCAGGTGAACATTGGTAGATAATACGTACGCACGCACCACCCAAAACACCGAGATAATCATAGCTTTAACGGGATTAGTTCCGCCTAGAGATAATGACTTCCATGTCTGGATGTTATGTTGTTGTTGATGTTTTGTGTGTGAGCTTATTTCTGCCCTCCCGAAAAAAGTTTTATTGTAATCCCAAGATTGGCTCAAAACCATTTAATAATAGGTATTTATTTAGATTTGTTTTTCTTTTAAACGCCTGCCAGAAGATGAAAGAATCTTGAGGAAGGAATGTTTATGTTTTTAAAGTACTCGTATATCCTGTACACATATACGATAAAAATATACATACATAATTTGTTATGATAAGTCGTTGTTTACGTTTCCGCGCAGAAAAGAGACAAGAGATTGAAAATAGAATAATATAATTTGCATTCTGCCGGAACACATTTATAAATACAGCCCAAAGCTCAAATACTAAAATTCAATTATTTTTTATTTGTACGAAATTGAAATAATCATATTTTCTGTGCCTATCTCTTTCAACGAATAGGCTCTAGCCCACCGACTACCATGGAAACACCATTGACAACGGAAACTACAGCGGAAAAGGAGCTCGTGAACCTGAAGAGCCACATGAAAGGACAATCATCCACGCCACCGTCGTACTTGGCGGATAAGGGTAATCTTTTTTTTATTATTATTTATAATTTATGAGCTTTATGAAATTATTTGCGTTTTTATACGATTATGAATGTATTCCATTTTTTATCCTTTCGTTTTGGCGAAAGGCTAATCACCGAATTCCTCTTTGTCCTTTCATCTTATTTGATACAAATATATTTTTAATGTTTTTTTGCAAAAAAAATATATTACGCGCTAGTTAAACAACAAAAAAGATTAAATTTGTTTTTAAATTATCAAACCTCTTATTTAAAGTAATTTAAAGCATTTTTTTAAAGGAATGGCCTATAATTTTAAATTTTATTGTTGGTTTTTTTAAATTCACCCTTTAATTAAGTTTCTCAAAATCATTTTTTTGGTTTTACCTAATCATTTTTATAATTTTCTATTTAGTCCAAATTAGGATTATTTGTCCAAATAACCCATTAGGCCCTTTTAACTAAATAGCCTTTCGTCTTAACGGATAAATCTGCCAAACGGAAATCGGCTAAACGTTCATTTGATCAAATAATTTATTCTGTCATATGTCAAGACATAGGCATATGATTAGGCATTACTCTTGTGCCCTGCAAGTATAATATAAGCCTTTTAGTTCTTAGTTTCTTGCTTTCATTTTTTTTGGCCTTAAAACAGTTCCTTAGTTTCTTCTATTTGCATCGGAAATGCATTAATTCAGTGTCATATAGCAAGGTCAAACAAGTGCAGGCTATGGTAGGCCAGAAATTTCGATGAGTCTTTTGTTTTTTTTTAGATTCTTGCATTTGCATTATTAGGCCTGAATAGGTCCTGAAAATGTTGTTATTCGATAATTTTTTAGCTCCTAATTCTGCTTCTCGATAAAATTAGGCTTTCACAGCCTAATTTGGTTCCAATTCAAGAGCTGCAAGAAAGCTTGCATGCATCAAAGTGTATGCTATTTTATCTAATTATTTAGGGTTATCATAGCTATAACTGTACTATATCTGCTAATTAGGGGTAAAAGTAAATTAAACTTATCTAAAAGAGTCCATTAACTATAGCTGCTTCGCTAAACCGCAATTTCAAGGGAAAAAATACATTCAATAAAACCTAGGTATTTAAACGGATAATCTCTTTTTTTATTAGGAGAGCTTTTTGGGAAATGTCGTTTTGAAATGCATGTTTTTTCATTGCATTTAAAATTAAAATCTGCAGCTAAATAAATTTTAGGAAATAAATATTTATTTTATGAATATCCGGTCTTAATTAGGCCTGAAATTTCATTAGGCTTTTAGATTCTAGCTTTCTTTAGCTTATTGAGCTTTTTTAGCTTCTCGTAGAAAGTCAGGACTAACAAGTTCCACCTAGGTCAAAGGTCAAAACACTAAATAAATAATATCCTTGAAAGAAGTACCTTTCGATGAGTAACTCTTTTTAAAATCTTTCTATTTATACTTCACTGGGTATATATGAAAAATTAAAAATGAAAAAGGAAAATTCATTTTTAAAGATTTTGTTTTTAAAAAAAGTTTGTACCTCTCTTGTTTATAAAATATATCACTCAAAGTTTATAAGAAAATGTATTTTTGGTATAACACAACATTATATTTTGAATTTCCGTAAACTATTTTAAGGATTTTTGGTTTAAACGATTTTCTGTACTGATCTCCCGCAGTCTGATTTCATCGGAATAACAAATAGTCTTATTTTGATAATCTGCGAACCTTTCGCATTTTTTTTTAAGAAAAACTAATAAAAAAATATTTTTTTTAAATTGTAATTGAAATGATTGGAAACCTGCTAATTTTCGGCATTTTCCATTAGCAATTTTTCAAGTGTTTCGGGATGTATGGGATAAATATTGACCTTGATCCATGCGCAATTATTTTGCCGACGTTGTCCTGTCGGTTATCGTGATTTGGCCCATCGTTTTTCGGACAATCGAAATTATACCAATCGTATCATTTGGCCAATAGTGATTCCGGCTATGGCCATTCAGCCAATCGAGATTCGGCCAATCGTATCAATCGGTTAGTCGTGATTCTGCCAAACGCATTTTTTGGCCAATATTTTAAATTTTGCTTATCAAAAACTTTGTTTTGCATCTTTCCGCTCCAAAAATAGATTAAAAGTCCTTTAACATTGATGTCAGTCAAGGTTTAGGTTATGACACTGCTAGAATGTCGAAATCTAGAAGTGGTGGTGACCTGCAAGCCTTATTATACCTAAATTAAAAGAGCGGAACGGTTATGCTTTAAAATGTCCATTATGAATATTGGGATCCCTAAATCCAGAAAGAGGTTTACTTTAAAAATAAAGGTTCGAAATTTATAATTAAACATTTATATAAAAATAATCAAAATAGACTAGATTTTGCCGCCGGCCTCCGACATTTTAATCTTGAAATTAGTAGCCATTTTTTATGCGGCTAAATAACATTTTCGTCGGAAGTTGAAGTGCTTGTGGTTACATTTCATCCAAAATGATGTTTGGTTTGAAAAAATTTACTGAAAGATTCGGCAAAACAGAATTCGGCTAAACGTCCATTTGGTCAAATGACTCATTCGGTCAAATGGCCGTTTGGCAAAAAAGCTTATGTTTCGATTACACGGATTGTTAAAAGTACCAGTTATTGCTAGCACCATTTCAGCCGATAACGAGAATGCCTGTTAAAGCTTTCGCTCACGTGTTGAGCATCTCAAGCCCCCAACTGACGGTCGTAGATCTTTGTCAGGCACATAATCGTCATTTGACTCCTCGGCATCGAAGAAAATTGACTCATCCAGATCGCTATCAAAAGATACTTCGGGCACCAACTCCGTTTATGCGGTAATTGCTGGAATAGGTAACTCTGATGGCTGTTCATCTACGGTGATAACACATTAGTAATATCAACATCATTCAACTTCACATCCGGCCTGTCGAGAAACTTGACATAACGGCTGACTGTCACCGTGCCGCTTTCTGGATCAAAACAACGCAAGCTCTTTTGCGTTTCTGAATACCCGAGGAAAATCATATGCATTGATTTCGGGTCCAGCTTCCTCCGATTCTCTTTGGGGATGTGAACCATCAACGGTGATCCAATTATCCGAATTGTTGCATTCCCTTACCAAGTCAGAACCTTAATTCTCGATCATCGATTTGAATTCAGTGAATCTGCACGTTGCTCTTGAGTTTGATGAAATACACAAACACCTTTCGTGAATGATCGTCGATGAATGTCACGAAGTATTTGGCGTCCCAACTAAATTCGTCTCCATCGGGCCGCAGACATCCGAGTGACTCAGCTCCAGCATTTGTTTTGACTTTGATTTGACTTCAGCTTGTCGAAACGGTTGCCTGTTCTGCTTTCCGTGTTGGCGTTGCGCCAGAAACAATGACCCATTAATTGGACGACTGATCGCGACTCGTCGCCGCAATGGCATGAAGCGCAAATGTTTTCGCCTGCCAGGCGTTTCCGAAGCTCTCCTTGTGGTCTCTACTTGATTTAGTTAATTCATTTTTATTTTAAATGATAGACATTAAAAGTACCTATCGATTGAACCCTAAAACCCCTTACACCCCCTGCCCCTCTTAAATGGCATTTTTATAAAATGTTGGTCAAATTTTAAAACCCATCCTACCCCTAATCACCGTTTGCTGCCGCCCCGGCAGCCATGACATACGCCTTCAAATTCTCGTCTTGTGCTTTCTTCGATGCATTTGCATTTGCTGCCCGTTGAATTCGCAGCTCCAAATACGCATCCAGATTATGCCACTCGAGCATTGTCCGAACACTTCTCCGTCATTCAATTTTGTCACTTTTAAAAAATCACTGGTCTTTTCGGATCTTTGGAGCCAGTATTTTTTTGTTTTAATTTAACTCAATTTAGGGTGTATTTAATTATAAAAGTCATTTAAGAATCTGTAAGTATGATTTTTTACCGACTGAGTTAATCCGAATTCCTGGGGTTTGTGTATTCTGGTAATCGTGTGTCGGCCAATCGTGATTTCGCCAATCGTTGTTCGGACAATATAAATTATGCCAATCATATCATTTGGCCAATAGTGATTTGGACATTCAATCCAATCGAATTTCGGCCAATCGTATCAATCGGTTTCGTGATTCTATCAATCGCATTTTTTGGCCAATAGTGATTCGGATAATCCAATCATTTTGCCAATCGTATCATTTGGCCAATCGTGATGTGGTCAATTTAGATTTGGCCAAATGTATTTCGGCTAATCGAGAAAATCCGTTAACATAGATATGTCTAGTATACAAAAAACAAATATCAATAATCAAATTGAATTGAAGATTGTTAACTAAATTAAACAGTTTTCGTCACTATCATTTTTGATACTATTTTTGGTGAAAAAACAATTAAGGGAAAGGCTTGCTAGTTGCCCATAGATATTTTTATATAGCTCGCCAAAAAATCGTTTATATGAAACGTGCGATTGAAAGAGGAAGTAAAAAACCACCATTTTGAGCTAGATGGATTTTGAATTCTAAAATAATACAACAATTTTCAGTTTATTTCCAAAAATATTTGAAATCGACCACCTGAAATTTTGACTAGCAGGTTGCCCCTGCCATACTAAAAATCGGTTGAAAATCTGAAAAAAAATATTGACCAGCCTGCAATCTGACTTTTCTCTAACTAAACGAAAAGAGTAAGATCGGTTATGCTTTAATATGTCCATTATGGATTTTGGGGTCACTTAATCCCAAAAAGTTGTTTTTTTAATAATGATGGTTCGAAATTTATAGTTAAAAATTTATATTTTATGCAAAGTTTATTGAAATAGGGCAGATTTTGCCACTGGCTTTCGACATTGATGATTTTAAAGATAGATTCATGCCAACTTCCCCGTTTGCCTCTGAAAATAGAAAAAGTATTTTGTTCACCAATATCACTTTGTTTGACCACACTCGGCTAAAAGTTATATCAAAATTAACTTCGAGGGCCAACTTCACGTTTTTGCCAAATTAAAATAAGTGTTTGTTTAGCGGAATTTGATTGACAATTTTCGGAATCAATCACAATTTATCTGGCAATTTTTGTTCAAAAAGGTCAATTAATTGCCAAAAAAAAAGATTTTTTTTATAGGTAAGAGGTGTTAATCAAAATTAATAGTAATCAAAAAGTGGTCAGATAATTGCCGCAAAAAACGATTTTCTATTATGTTAAGTTGGCCCCCGAAATTATTTTTTGAATAACTTTTTAACCGAGGGTGCGGTCAATCTAAGTTTTTTGGTGGTAATTTCTGGACAAAAAGTGGTCAATAAAAAAACGGTTTCATCTGCGCGGTAATTCAATCAAAAATTTGGCACATCGACCTTTTTTCGGAACAAAGTTTTAAGCAAGGGTAGCCAATCAAAATTATCAGTGGTTAATTGTGTTCCACAAGTGGTCAATCGAATGACGCAAAAAACATTGGCTGTTGCAGAAAATGTTCTGGAGATGGGACGAAATTCACGATAGTATTTTAGTATTTGACTAAATTTTTTTAAGGACTTGAAATTATGTTTTTACAAAGTTTAAAAAAAAATGTCACAAAAAACATTGGCGGATCCAGAAAATGTTCTGGTGATGGGACATTTTGTCACGATAGAATCTGTCCACGTGTCCACGCAACTGTTTTGGTTGTGTTAAGCCAATGCCCGTTTTGTCGATTGAATTAACCGAACCAGTAGATGTCCACCTCACAATTCCAGGCGGGGTATCGACATGGTCTTGACTGGTGCGACATTTGTTTTAGCTGCCAACAGTGTCACCACAATCGATCCATCTTGATTGAAGACTTCTTATACATACACCACCCACCACTAATCGATAAATCGATGTGTGATAATGACGTTTCCAGCCTACGGTTGATCGTTATTAATTCGATGCATGTAAGTTCTTGTCGGAATCGAATCCACTCGTCAGATAAGTTGCCAGGTAATTTGTCGTCCTGATCAAGCTTTTAAATCTACAGTTTTTGAAACATTATCTTGGCTGTAATTATAATCTGAGCTTGACATCCCAGAATATCATCGACAACGTCTTAGAGAAGACTTCTTATTGAGTTACCTTAATTCTGAAGACATATGAACCCGGATGCCAATATACTTCCAATGCATTGATGAAGTCATCGACTGCTATGTCCAGACTTAGGGTTCTTGTCTCGATCGGCTTCAGGGAGTGTTTTCATGATCTGCTCAACAGCCCATTTACGAAGCTTCAATCTACCCGTTCTCATCATTGATTTCTATTGGTCTTGAAGAATAACGTCATCGACGTAGAAATCGAGCAGTTTGACATCTGCACCTAGTCGGTATTGCTCTGCAGTGTCCTCAGCCAGCTGGCAAAGTGCTTTTACGGCCAAGTATGGTACGGAGGACGTTACAAATGTCATATAAATAGAAGTGATGTCATCTTGTAGAGTGGGTCGCACAAGAAGTAGCCGCGGAGATGTGTCGTTGTCGATGATTCCTTTTGTGGACTGCGTGATGTGGCATAGTACGATTCATAGACCAGTTTTTCAGGTTTAGAGACCAATTCTTGAATGTGTCCTAGAATTAGGTATTTTCATGAAATTCCCGTATTGCTCTCTCAATTCAGGACAGCGATTGAATCGAAGCTCCATTTGCAGAGACGCTACGGCTTGATCTCTTGATG
>JAAAKO020037219.1:0-12580 GCA_010015015.2 Bolitophila cinerea
GCAGCACATTAAACTGAATTCCCACATAACATGATTTTCACGTAACACAATTCCCACATAAAATGATCTCGCAAAACCAAATTTCTACATAACAAGATTCCCACATAACATGATTCCCACATAACATGATAACCACATAACCAAATTAAATTATATATTTTTTTTCTTATTAGAATTATTTCCAAAAAATGTATAGGCGATTTTATGTTATATAAAAATCATGTTATGTGGGAATTTGGTTTTGAACCATTTCTGTGTTGCAGCATTTACGGTATGTAGTAAACAATTTTTAAGAAAATTAAGACACAAGAGAATTGATATTTATGCCAATTCTGTTTTTGACATTTATGTTATATAGTACGTACTCAATTCAATATAATATAAAATGTTTATTATTATTCTTTTTATTATTTTATTTTTATTATTATTATTATAATTATTATTATTATTTTTTTTTTAAATTTGTTCATTTAATTTTAATTATGGTTTTTATTTACTGTTATTATTATTATTATTATTATT
Organism: Bolitophila cinerea; assembly: GCA_010015015.2. Classification (NCBI taxonomy): domain Eukaryota; kingdom Metazoa; phylum Arthropoda; class Insecta; order Diptera; family Mycetophilidae; genus Bolitophila; species Bolitophila cinerea. Next base: position 523 of record JAAAKO020037219.1, read on the forward strand.
ATTATTATTATTATTTTCTCTATTCTTTATTTTTATTGCGCGGTATACAACGCGGTCACATTTTGTAGACTACATTTGTATATAAGCCAATCAAATGATTGCATTCAATGTGACTTGGACCAGTCCGGCGTACTGTGAACGCAGTGACATTCATATTCACATATGTACGATCCCCGGGACGTTCATTTATATGCTGAATTGAACAAACTGCTGTCATCTGTCATTCGCAAAATTGATCTAAACGTCAGTATCCCGTCAAACAAAATATGGTCCGGGACCGCTTTTAGTCCCCGCGTACCGATAGACTTTTACGTGCTTTCATGACATTATAAGTACTTTTACGTACCTAGGCGACTACTTCATACATGACCCACTTTTGGTCCCCGAGGACTTACTTTTGGATGCTACTTATTGGCTGATTTGATAAACGTCAAACGAGAAGCGGTGCCGTCGTGCAGCGGCCATTTGCCATTTCAACACATTGAGCGAGTATGCACACAGTGTGCGGTCAGTAATATATATTTATTTGTGCGTTTTTGTGTAATATACTTTTCTAATATTTAGTCTTTTTTCAGACTCATCCATTTTTATGCACCGCGCCATTTTTCGCTAACGCATTCGATTCTGTATCAACCACTCATAATATCCGACAAAAAACTTGCTGGTAAACATATAAGTGAATTATAGCCATTTTTACATTTTTTAAATATATGATGAATTATTACACCTTTCTTTATTTATGATTGCGAATATACGAATATATACGTTCATTCACGGTCGCCCGAGTACAGACATAATTCAACCCATAAAAAGCAAAAGACCGTGCAAAAGTACGTTAAAGTGCGTTTGGTCTCGGATCGTACCCAGTCCATAATAATTTTTGACGGGTATATAAGCACACCCAAAACTTAAAAAAATATTTTTTTATTTTTGTTTTGCAGGAGTAAAATTGCCCTCTCAAAAGATAATAAGCGCGGCAGGACCACACTTGTAAGCGGCAGAGTCTTAGACACTAGCACTAGTGCAGCAGTAAAAATTAAAACTGTATTAAAAACTGGAATCGTCGTAACTTGACAGCTCTATACATAATTCAACATAAAATTCTCCCAATATGTTTTTCAGTGTACATCCAATTCATAGTAATTTAGGCAAGTACTATATACGGCAAGCACTATATACCACCACAAAATTGCATACATCCAGGGATATTGGTGGTGTATAGTGCAATTACACTATGAATGTGTCTATATGTCACCACTTATCTGGTGATATATAGTGCAATTGCACCACCACTTTTTATTTTTTTGACGATACATAGAGTTTTTACGCCAGTACACCATTGTTATACCTGTGAACGCACTTTGCATAAACGCTCTTTTTAAGAAAATAGCGGCAATTCAAATAAATGCTTAATTATAGACATTATTCTATTGATTGGGTTTTGTTGTTTTGATAAAAACGGCGCGAAGCGCCATAAGAAAAGCGCGCGGTAGAATGGAAATAAACGTAGTGGATTGCTTGTTTTTTGCATGTTTTTTGGTAGTATTTTGCTTGTTTTTTGCGAAGCAAAAAATAAGCAAAATACTAGCAAAAAACATACAAAAGACTAGCAAAAACCATGAATTTCATTAAATTTAGAGAGTGCGGTTATTAAAAACCAAAAGTGGTGATATATAGTGCTATTACACTATACATTACCATTTCTGGTGATGTATAGTGTAATTGCACTATATATCACCACTTTTGTTGATATATAATCAATTTGCACTATACACCACCAATATCCCTGGATGTATGCAATATATAGTGCTTGCCGATTTTAATAACCGCACTCTCTAAGTTTAATGAAATTCATAATTTTTGCTAGTTTTTTGTGTGATTTTTCATACCACTTTTTCATACACTACGCTTATTTCCATTCTCTGGTAAATTAAAGTCTTTTTGAGCGATGCTTCACGCTTTTCTTTTGGCGCTTCGCGCTGTTTTTACCAAAACAACAAAACCCAATCAACAGAATAATGTCTATAATTTAACATCCATTTGAATTGGCGCTCTTTTCTTAAGCCTAGTACTAAGTTCGCGCGAACTCAGTACCAAACGCATTTTTGCACTGAAACTGAGGTTTTTTTGAGCTCGTGCTGAAAGTCAGATTTTTTCTGCGCGAACTTAGTACAAGTGTCCCAAACTGAAATTGGGACAAACATTGAACGCTTTTTTTCAGCTGGTGATTTTTATCAGAAAGACATTTGGCAACTGAATTTTTTTCAGCAAGCTGAAATCATAATGAAGTGCGTAATTGATTGTATTTGAGATTATTGAATTGTTTTTATTGTAAAAACATTAGAAAAAGATTGCGGTTATTTATGTTTGGAGTGCACATCGTATATTTTGTGCTTGAAAACTGAAAACTGAAATTCAGGGCGAACTCAGTACTCATTAGGCGAAACGTCATAACCAAAATCCACATTATTTGTGACAAATTATTCAGCTGAACATTCAGCTGCGGAATTTCAGTTCAGCGCGAACTTAGTACTACCCAACACGCCATCGCAAGCCAGAATCGCCCGGTCGACACACAAATCGAGTCTGATTCCCGAAAATTTTAGCAGTGTGTAAGAATTTGTACAAAAACGCAGTGTAGCTTTCGCACTTATAAAAATATTGGGTTTTTTGGTTATACTTGTATGTTATATACATTTACCATGATCTGACCAATCGTGTGAACCTGTAATATGGTTGCGTGTCTGGTGTGCGATTTCGTACACTGACCCCTATATCCCGCATACATATTGTGAACGTAAATCTTTTTATATATCTGCAATACCGCTGCTGATGCTGCCATCTGTCTTAATAATCAGCGAGCAAAAAGACGAATATGACAGCAACCGGCATTCTAAAGCATAGGCTCCATATATGCGGTAGAGTGCGGCATGCGGCAAGGTAACAGCTAAATAAACTGTTCAACCAATCAGAAGACATTACTCATGGCCGCAAGACGCAAAAGAACATTTACCATACAGGCGCAGCAAAAAGTATAATAACAAAGACATATGATATTGAAATTAAAATTAAACTAAACTAATTTGAATAATAAATACAGTGTAATAAATAATAATTACAAATAAAAAGTGTTTATAATATCCTATAACTTATTATTGGTATAAGTTACCAACTACTTTATTCGAGATACAGTAGCGTTTTGTATGCACATAATATTTTAAACCGTTACGTAAGACAGTACCCTTAAAATTGACTTACCTCAAAGCTGGTCTGAGCGGAAAATATCTCTATAGAACTCGTTAATCGAATCCGTGTCAAATCAATTTTTGCATAAAAATACCCCTACAGTCATCGCAACTGCCCAGTACTGCGATTTTGTGCACAAAATCAGTGCTTTTTTACTCAATAATGACATTAGTAGAACCGATTTTGACGTTTCTTTATAATAAAGTAATTCACAAGATATTTAAATTCACAATAACAATTATTATTATTATTATTATTAATTTATTTCATAACTCAAAAATATTTTTAAATTATACAGTTTTTATCTAACATTTTTATTATACGAGATGGGAGGGGAATTGTATTCGAATAGTGTATTTTTGTGTTTGTTATATGTTTTTGTGTTTTTATATGTTGTTGTATTTATTGCATTTTAGTTTGTGTTTTGGTTTGTATTTGTGTTTGCTTTTTTAATAGTGTGCATTTTTTAATGTTTATTTTCATTAATTATTTATTATATATAACATATCTTCATTAAAACTAGACTTTTGAACACAAATATACGGTAGCTGGAAATTCGAAGTTGCTGATGACGTATCCACAATCAAGCACTCAATGCCCTAAAAGAAACATACATCTTAAAATATTATTGTAATTCATGTATTACCCACAGAACTAACTGACAACAGCGTCAAAGTTGACCAACAAAACCAAATCATTTTGGTTTTGTCGGCCGACTCGGTCACACTTTTGACTGTTTGTAATGTATGTGTATGTGTTCATATAAACACATGTATCTGATTTTGTGTGTTTGTCGTCAGTCATGTGAAATTGTTAAGAGTGCCAGTCATGAGTGGAATGTGTGCGCCCTAAATAACACCAAAAAAATACCTGCCTAAAATAATTGATAACAAAGAAAATAACGTTTATTTCAAACGAAATACAACCGGATTGACTCTTTGCTCAAAAAGTTAATTAAAAATTCTTCCTTCACGCCACCGACTGGAGAAAGTGTTGTTGGGTCATGTCCGTATACTTCTAGCTAAAATTATCATCTTTCACGCCAACGGGCCGGACTGACTATTTCCGCAAGATTCTAATGTGCTAAGCAGAATAAAAATGTTATGCGACGCTTTAATTTGCAACAAGATTTTTAACATATAGAAATATATGTTCGCAATTTGAGTATATATTTCATCGCTTTTTGCATCTTCATTTTGCTTATCACATAAGGGTTCTTAAATATGGCGTGCGCTGTGTGTTCAAGCCTAAAACAAAAAATTAGTTTATAAATAAAATCTAAACTATATCTACAATATAAACATGCTTTAAATCTAAGGAAACGAACAGCTTTGCAAAGGAATGCTTACAAAATTATAGCTAAACAAAGTAGGCTTTGTATACAAAAAATAACTAAAAGCGAGTAATCTAAATAACTCCAATTTATTCAATAATGGATGTGCATTTGCAGCGTTTTGATCAAGCAATAGCCGAAAAAATATATAATAATATTAATAATATAATAATTTATGGTGTTATATGCATTTACATATGAGGTAATTCGATATGATCATAAAAATGCCATATGCGATTTCAAAATCCCAAGAAATGACATAGAAACATCGTAACTATTCCAAAGAACAGAAAGTGTCAAGTACTTATAAAGGTGTTTAAAATCATTAAAATCTTAATTAAAGTCGCAAAAGTCTCAACGATTCGAAGTGACGCGGATCGTTTCGAAAACAGTTGACATTTAATTTTAAATATACACATATGCCAAATAGCCTGAGCGGAATATTCAGAGAGGAAGTCATATATTTTTAGAAAGAGTTTTTCCTCATGACTCTAGAAACGAACTTTCATTCCAATCTCACCAGCCACATTCGAAATATATTATATTATAACTACGCCCAAGTATCAATTTCACACCGAGTTTAATGGAATTTAGTTAAAACTCAGTATTATTAAACCCAAAAATCAGTTATGAAATAACCTGAAATTACAGTAGCATTATTCAACGAAAAAAACTTTTTAGGTATGATATTTTTCAGTAAAACTATTTAGTTAATTTACGTATATTTATTTATAGATTTTTTCCATTAAGCTAAAATTAACTTTAACTGAGTTAAATTTCAGGTATTTACATATAAAAAACAAATAATTTGTACTTAAACAACGTTATTTTTTTTTTTTTAATTTTAATACCGAAAAAATAGAAGTAGATATATTATTATTATTGGCAAATATAAATGAGTAGTAATATTTAACTTGAATTACAAATTTTATTCATGACAATAAATCATTGCAAACCATATTTTATTAATAAAAGGGCCGTTCAATCAATCCACAAAAATATTTGGCTTTTGAGTTTTTAAATTAACTCAATATTTACCAATATTTTAACATATGTCTTTGATTCGGTGGCCATGCTGTATTTTGCTTTTCAGTTTAAATACAGTGAACAAAATACCATATTTAGTATTATTTATAAGGGCCGCATTTAGTCTGTTCAGTTGAAAATAATAAATAACATAATGAAATTATCTTAGTATTGACGAGAGAAATAATATAAATAATATGTTTGGTTCACATAAATAAATGTCGGTATTTGTTTTACTGAATTTCATCTTATAGAATTATTTTTCGAATAACAATTATCTGAAAATATACTATACATATAAACCAGTGAAATTTCGGGTTTTCATTTTACTATTATATAACCTTATAAATCAGATAAAATGTTACTGAAAATGAAAATGTAATTTGGGTTTAAAAATATACGTTCTTCAACCAAACCACAGAAAAAAAAATAGTAAAAGCAATACTGAAATTATTCGGTTGATTTTGGGTTTATATGTATAACAAATTACTTATTTTATAATAATTTAACTAACTTGGCTGACAGTTAATATTTGTTTTTTTTTTCTATCATTTAACCAAATATTTCCTTAATTCAACTTTCTTTTAACCAATTTTTCCGATGAGTTTACGTTGAACTATTTTTTAACCGAATATTAACCGTGACGGTTATTTTTTTTCGAATTTTTAACCAAAATTGTTACTTGGGGCACTTTTTGAAGTCTGTTGCTTTGTGCTCTCTTTTATTCATTTGCTTTTGCGCTTGTTTTGGTCTTAAATTTGTAAGACAACAATCTAACAGTAAAAATATAAGAAACATAAAAAATGTTTCAATTCGAAGGATATGAGAAAACGCGGTGCAACACAAAAATCATTTAAAACTATAAACTATGAACACCACACTAAAATTAGTAGAGACACACACATATTTTTTATCCGTGAAAAAAATACTCGAATACGCAATACGCAAACAATTTAACACCAATACAAAATAAATCATGCAAATTTTAGCCAAAATAAATAATAAAGCATAAGAATGTATGTAATGTATATATAAAATTACTTACCTTATATCTTTAATAATATCGTCAAGTTCTCGAAGATTTCGAGGATTGGACGGCACATTTGTTTTTCTCGCAGACTGCAAGAGAGTTCGCACAGAATTATAGCCCAGGACCAAATTTGCTGCATGTTGATGCTGTGGCTCCACCGACAAATACACTTGCTGAAGAGTGCGCCCATCATGTAAGCCAGCCTCTGTTCGTAATGCCATTTTAAATCTTAAAATGGCAAGTTGGTCCAAGTCTGGATCGTGTCCATGGGGTTGTCCCCGAATATAATCGCCGTTCGGCTTTACAATTATATGCACTTTGCAAATATCTTGCTGATAGCAATATAGATATTTTGTATCTTTATATTTGGTTTTGCAAATATAAAAATGGCTATCGTAGTCCACATAAACACACGAACCAGCACGGTGTCCTTCAATGCACTCCATTATATACACAACTGTTCAAATCCAAATTTTCAAAATTCACACACGAATTTAAATTTAGTCACTAACTAATAAGAATTAATTTGCTAAATCTACACACACTACTTCACATTTAGCGAACCGCGAACCGCCCGTTTGATTCAAAATTAATTTACTGACTGTGGATCATATGTGTAGGGAGGTCTTACAATACCGTTCATTAAATCCACTTAACCGAGTTTGTTTAATGTCATAGTCTAAAAATAATGACGAATAGTACGGACGCTAGGTGGCGCATTTTCAAGTATAAAATAAAAAGAAAATATATTTTTTCTTTCAATCTGCACACCTAATTGAGATTATTTATTTATAACATATAACTTAAAAAAATGCAGGTATTTCGAACAGTTTTTTACGTAATCAATACGTTTTATCTTACTTTTGCAAGCGTGACCTTTAAGCTGTACTTTACGCGGTGCTGTGGAAGTAGCGCACTAGAAATAACCGCAATTTCTTAGAGAAATAAGCGCAGTCGGAACAACCGCACTTCTGCATTTTTAGTATTATGTTTTTTCAAAAGCAATCAGATATGATATTCTTTGGTATTATTTAAGTTTACATATAAAATAATATGAAAACAAATATAATAGCATTTGCGCTTCTTTAATTAAAACAACAAAACATAAACCATATAAAGTAATTAAACGCATCCATTCAATACATTCCACTATCCAAAGTTCACACATTAAATAAAATCAAATTTAAATTATCATCCATTTGTTGTTTAGTTTTATGACCAATAAAATGGTAGATAAATCAGAAATTACTAGTCAAAATCTTTGTGTAGGACCTCCAACGACTGGTACAACGTACGGTAAGTAATATGGTAAATATTGTAATTTCTATTTTGTTTGTGTGAATATAATTAATTTTTAATTTAATATGTTATTTTATTGTTTTGTTTACAAAAAAATAAACGTTTATATTTTTTATTTCAGAGTTCGAGGTGCTCCAACGGATAGTGCATGATTATTATCCATCGTTTTTTACGTATTTCTGTTTTGTGTCAATTCAGTGATCCTTGTACTGGGCGGTATGTATTTGGTGGGCGTAATATTATTACGACGTATTTTTGTTTTGAAAGTTTTTACAATTTTTCTGCTGATTGTATATTTATATTTACTTTAGTTTGTTTTTATTTCTCATGTGTTTGTGTGTTTTCAGCTATTTTCGGAACGATTTTCGCGCACTATTGTCGTTGGAGGTAAATATGACCTTGTGACAGGTCATTGCACTAACGTAGAGTTGTGGACCGAGGTCAAGGACACCGGTCATGGGTGTAGGATGTGGTCTTTGATCCGTTCACCTCATTCAAATATGTGACGGACACGACTTTTCGGATGACGAAAATCCAATGTCACACAGACGTCGTCTACGAGAGCAACCTATGACATTCACCGCAAAGTGTCCCCGATCGGCATCAGTACGTGATAGTAGCCTTGTTCCTGATAATCTGAGCACAATCTATCGCCCCGGCTTATTCAACCTGTACACAACTCTTTAATTCTAAATAAAATGCAATTAAAAAATATCTTTTTTTAAATATAATTGTTTTATTTAAATATATTAAATTATGTAAATTATAATAATAAATTAATATTTGCGATGCCGCATTTTTTTGTACGCCTGTGGCCTCCAATTATTATCGTCTGAAAAAAATATTATTATTATTAAATAGAAAATAGAAAAGAAAATAAAAACATACCATTTAGGGATCGGAAGAAGGCAATGGCGATCTTGCCCTTCTCCACGTCCCGATCGGCACGCTCAACCTCCTTCCCCAATTGGTCCATCTGAGCAAATAGCACCCGCCGCCGGAGTAGAGCCGCATCAAGCTGCTCTCTAGCCTCTTCCAGCGACGTGGGTGCAGCGGATTGGGCTGGTGCAGCGGGCGCTCGAACGGCTGGTGCAGCGGGCGCTCGAACGGCTGGTGCAGCGGGCGCTCGAACGGCTGGTGCTGGTACAATAAAGGCTGGAACCGGTGCAGGTGCAGCAATGGCTGCAACTGGGGCTGGTGCAGCAATGGTTGCAACTGGGGCTGGTGCGCCAATGGCATCCGCTGGGGCTGGTGTATCTCCAACGGCTGGAGCATCTCCAACGGGTGGAGCATCTCCAACGGCTGGAGCACCTCCAACGGCTGGAGCGTCTCCAACGGCTGGAGCATCTCCAACGGCTGGAGCATCTCCAACTGCTGGAGCATCTCCAACGGCTGAAGCAGCTCCAACGGGAGGTGCAGCTCCAACGGCAGGTGCAGCTCCAACGGCAGGTGCAGCTCCAACGGCTAGAGCAGCTCCAATGGCCGGAGCAGCTCCAATAGCTAAAGCGGCTGTTGCTTCAATGGCTGAAACTTTGGTGGCAGCAGGTGCGGGATCACGTCGAGTTTTCCTTAGCCTTGTCATGTTTGATGATTAATGATTATCGTATATTATTACTCTTACGTTGAGTACGTCGTTGTTCATAACATTTCAAAGGAGTGGTCCAAGTACTGAACCGTGTGGAACTCCAGATATATCTTATATTTGTGTAGACCCTCTTTGCTTTCGTACTCTAGTATCCTGCCCTCAAAAAAGCTTTCCAATAGTTGCAACAGATAGCTAGGTGTGTCTCCAATTGGCTGTGTTAAAAGCTTTTTTGACGTCTATTGTGACTACTAAACAGTACTTTTATGTCCCGCCTATGGCAATTACTGTGTTGATGGCGTCCAACATCGAGCGCGACTTGCGGAATCCAAATTGGTATTTTTACCTTCTGATATCGGTAACATCATGTTTTGTATTATGCGCTCCAGATTTTTTTCATTTTATCAAGAAGGCATTTTGGAAGGTAGGAAGATGGTTCTCCCGGAACTTTTCCTGCTTTAAGTAAAAGTACTAGCCTTTGTTTCTTCCGCCTCTTTGAAAGCGATTCTTCTTGGAAGCACTTTTGCACTCCCTCCACGATTAGGTTAGTGTTGGTTTTAATTGCTGCTTGAGTCTTGGTCAAATTTGTATGGTGTACAACAAGTTTTTATTTGTATTAAAACAAAAACTATGAATATTTGTTTTTTTGGCTTCAAATTATTAACCAAGTAATATTTTAATTACATACATTCATTCATACAAACAACAAAAGTTGGGTAAAACAAACATCGATCAAAACTTTGCTCACAAGTATGCAAAAAAGTGCGCATACTTGTAACATTATGCCAAATGTTGTTAGACACTAATGTTACTAACAAACTTGTGTTATAAAATAGGGCCCCTGGTTGTGCAATGACGGAGCAACGTACATTGTGCAACACCGATCGAGGTTTGCATTAAGCTCTACACAGTGCATAGCACGTGTTTACCCAGGGTTTTAGCAACGATCATTACAAAATTCTCAATATATCACGTTGCTATCCTTATGGCATTTGCGGATGAAAACGTGTTCGTTGCAACGTGTTTTGATGTTTCTTTTTTTCTTTCCTTTTTCCCTTTATCCCTTTTATTAAAAAAACACAAATAAAAAATACATATATATGTATTTAATTATATTTTATATACCTTTTATAAAATAATTCCTAAGCTTCTGTATAAATAGACTGGTATACCAACGCAAAAAGATAAATAAAACTATAAAACAATATTATTATGCACCAGAAAACATTTAAAATTTGTATTCTTATTTCTTTCTTGTACTATTTGTCTTGCACTGCTGCTTGAGAGGCCGAGGGCCGAGTTCTGTGCTGCTGCTTTAGGAGCTTTGTCATATGTGCTGGTCAACAGATAATGTAACCTAAAAATATTGTATTTATATGCTACATAAAATACTTGAAATGACTATTACTTACGCGCCTTTATGCTGCTGCTTGAGGTCCGTGCAAATAAAAAAATAACATAAAATAAGAATGGCCAAAACAAGTTGAAACGTGTTTTTAGCGTGTCCATAGCTCTATTTGACAGAGTCGCATACAGTGGATAAACAAACTAATTTTGCAACAAATTGGTTGGCAATTTTTAGATTGGTTTAGTCTTGTGATGGTTTTTAAATGACAAAATTGATTGCTAACCTAGATTTAAGTTCTGAAGGTGTAAAAAACTTAATCTTGCAACTTTTATATAGTTGCACTTGCAACGCCGGTTGTATATTGTGGGTTGGGTATGCACCAGGTATGAAATTAAAAATATCTAATATTAACGAAATCATATAAAGTTAAGGTAAATATTACATTTTTTTATTGCACATTATTCATTTCATTTGTGTTTTATTTTTAATTTAATATTTTTCAAATTGTGGACGGTAGATAGAAGTCCAGACCGCCTCGGTTCGATTTTTGGCAGCGGTACATTTATTCATCGAGTGTTTTTCGAATATTCACTTTAAATCAGTATGTTCCTATTTCTATAGCCTTCTCAAATGGTTATGCGTTTTTAAACAATAGGACATAGATGCCTTCAATAATTATACAAACGCACTTATGTTACCAACCAAACCGCCATCAAGCCAAAAAAAAAATGATTTTGGTGTTCTATGGCGTGTTGGGCACTTCATTGACGAAATATAGCAAAAAAAAATATTTTACATAGAGAAATCTCAAAAAATAAGTATATTTGCTCTGTTAGACTCGCTTTTAAGGCAAATTACGACAAATTACTACCGTAGAACTCCGAGCAGTTGGAGTCTACGGCATTTGTTAATAGTAAAACACTATTTATTTTAAAATGAAAAATTTTATGTATTTAAAAATAAAACGCATAAATGCGAGTGAGTTAGGAGATCGGACAGCCCACTATTATCCCTGTTCTTTGTCATCTTTTCAGCATCATGGAAGCGTGATAAGGTACTTCCACTGCTAAAAGTTTCGGCTCCTAAAAGTTTAAATGATCTTAGACCTATAAGTATGTTACCAGCCTTGTCTAAATGCATGGAAATTCTGATTAAAAATAAAATAAATGCTTACATAACTGATAACGATATGCT
>JAAAKO020037230.1:0-12580 GCA_010015015.2 Bolitophila cinerea
AAAAAAGTATTTTTTCAAAAAAATTTTTTGGTACTAAATATTTATTATTCTGTTTTTTGATACGAAAATATCTTTTATTTTCAAAAATATTGATGGACTTTAAAGAGCAATGGTTTATTTTTTAAGAATCAAGAAAAAATTTCAATACTTTTCGTACAAAGAATATGAAAAATGTAGCGCTATTTTTTAAAATCGATCGGGTCAAACCAAGTGCCTTTCATACGCCCGTTAATTTTATCTCCCACATTTGCAATACAGTTAAAATTTGAGTTTCTAATATTTTAACAATAAAAATTATTTAGTATTAAAGTGTGCAATTGCAATTGTTGTACCAATCACCAATTTCAAGGACATGTGCAAGGACATTATAAAAACAATAAAGGCCGCCAAGAAAACACCAAAATTCGACCCTTAGAGTAATCCTGTAGATCCCAAAAACCTAACAAGAGGAGAACCCCCCACGATACCACTTCACCAGAGAAGAGAAATAAAGACAAGGTTTGCAAAAGACCTGTCTTTCGCGGAGCTTTGAAAAAGTTGTGGCAGGAGAGTGCAGAGTCACGCCATTGCAAATATGGAGGACCCGGAACGGAGAAAGAGCCAGGTGCAATCGGAGCTAATTATAAGGCTCATAATTATATATGTGGCGTTCGATAGCGAGTCTGGTTTTATCGCGAGGTTCCATAACACGTCTCACACAAACCATATCCACAAGGTATTGCGTACGGCAATGGATTGTGATATGTGGAATGAGTTACGAAACTATGGCTTGTAATGACCAAATGCAAAATAGTCTGTGATTGGAATGGATGAAATTCCGGTGTCCAGAACAGTCATAGAACGCATACCTGCTCTACAAGACGTCACATAATGGAATCTTGATCACAAAATGGATCCTTAAAAGAAAGAAGATCAAAAAGGTGACTTATATTGATGATATGATGCCGGGGAGTCAACTTTAGGACAGTTGATAGAGGGAGTGAACCAACTCTACTATCAGGCCACTAAGGAGTCCACCACTCTCGCCAAGATCAAAGTCAGACTGGCAATCAACGAATTGATGGCGGTTGATGAGTAGTCACATCCAGATATTTCAGCACTGGCTGCACCACTGCAAAGTGGCGAATTTGAGCCAAAGCTTAGCGGTGGTTACATCGGATGTTCAGTGCTTTTAAAATATACCAAAGCATCCTTTTCGGAAAAACCATATATCCCTTAAGAATCTTATTGGCTCTAAAATCCATAAAAGTCATTGTCAAGCCTCACAGTTCACCATCTTTTTTTAAGGTAATAAAAACAAATTGGCACAACCAGTTCTTGATCGCTCTGTAAGCTTGCTTTCATAATATAGATATCATGTCACTTGTCGTAGTTTATACATTTTAGTCAGAATTACGTTCGAACTAGGGCACCCTAGGGAATATTTCTACTCGGATGATGGCACAAAAATAACATATAAAAAATCTTTTTGAAGGTTTTTATGCTTATCATGGGTATTAACTTACGACCCTACATCAATTCGCCACAGGTACCAATTTTTTTAGATACTATTTAACCTAAAAAACTACTTTACCATTTTTTACTTAACTTATTGGTGTCCTCTTACCCCCAAAGATTGACTCGGCGAAAAATGCACAATAGCTGCATCTGGCCAGCCGGCTGACATGTCTGAAACACACTGCACAATATTGTTGATTATGTGTACACACATAAAATATGCATATTTATATAGAGATACTAGACTTAGATAAGCTCTAAGTAAGTGTGTCTATATACTCTCAGCGCATGTTAAATGAACACATATTTACATAATAAATAAGATAAACTTAACGTTATATAACGGATCTGGTGTGTTGCATCGTGAGAGGCAGATTGATGGGATTATTAAAGAATATCCATCTATAAGATTAACATTACTGAGTCTTCTCCAAGATTCTTGCAGATGCTACACCAATATTCTTATTGTAATTCCAAATATACCTTAAATACTTTGAAAAATATTTATTTATTGGTTTTGCCTGTGAATAATATTATTATAAAACAACTCCATATTTCCGGTTATAGCCACCGAGAATCTATACGCATCTTTTTGCGAGAGCCCGTGCTCGGATAACTCGCACCTCGACGCGTCCGACGCTTCCATAAATGGGGTTGCCCAGTGCCCACTGTCCGCAGTGCACATTCACAAGATAAACCGCGTAAACAAATAGGTGTACCACATACTGTATTATATATATGCTACTACTTAGAATTTATAGTGACTTCCAATATTTATTATTATGTGTGGCACAAGCGTGCGTGTGTACATATCTAAACCTGCGCTTCGAAATCAATATTTGTAAATTATTATCGTGTTTTAACTAGCGAGCTTGCGCGCGCGCACACACACACACACACTCTTACCAGACCAGATCCAAACGATCGCGAATCAAGATTTATGTTCAATGTTCTATAGGCAAATAATATTATAGCTGTTGAGGAACTTGAGAATAAACTGTTTGATTCTTAACTACGTTAACATAAACGCTATGATAATTGATGGTTTAATTATTATTTGGTAATTAAATACTCGTATTTTAAATAGCATTTTATTTAAAAAAAAGTTTTTGATTTGAAGACAACCCATGTAATTTAGTTCCAAAAATAACCACCAAATTCGGTGGTGGCGCCACTTTCTATAGTATTTTGTATTTTATTTTAATTACAATAACTATTTTAATTTTCTCTTTAAATTTTTGTGTATTTTAATTTGGGAGTTTTTTCTTGTAATTTAGTTCCTTAAATACTCACCGTATTTTGTGGGGTTTTTATGCAATTTGTTTTTTATTTATATGGTTGTATTTATTTTAGGTGATGGTTTTTTGGGACAACCCTTGTAATTTAGTACCAAAAAAGACAACCGCATTTGTTGGTGGCGCCACATTACATTACATTACTAAAATTACGTAACAAAACCTCTCCTCCTTAAAAAAATGTAATCCAAAAATTTCGAAATTCAAAATGTAATTCAAAAATCGTGTATTTTATACAAAAAAATAGAAAATTAATAAAATTTATAAAAATTTTGAGAAAAAAATGAACGCGATTTTATACGTATAAATTATAATTTTATTTTGTTTCTTTTGTTAGCTCAACAACCCCCTTCTTCCGTAACACCTCTCTTCAAAATTTGAAGCCCCTTTTTATTTATTAATAAATAATTTTTTTTCAATTTTTCGAGGTTGAATTTTTTTTTTAATTTTGGGTATTTTTTATACTTTCTCATTATAATATATATATTTTTTTTAAATTTTAGTGGCTTCCTTTGTAATTTATTTCCATAAATTTCCACCGTATTTGATTTTGATATTTGCAACCCGTTATTCTCCTTGTTTCGCAATTTATTTATTATTTCTTATTTATATGGTCGTTTTTAAAAAAAAAATGTCAAAATTCAAAAGGTAATCAAAAATCGTGTATTTAAAGATTTTTTTTTTTTTAAATATATAAAAGTTGTGAGAAAAATAAATAACTTGCGATAATACACGTATAATTATTTAACGTAACATTAGCTTAATATCTTCCACCCTTTGGAAAACCTCGTTACAAAATTTGAAACCCTTCCCCATTACGTAATATATGCTACTTATTATTTTTTCTGGAGTGAATGTTTTTGTTTCTTTCGGTATATTTTATACTTTATGTATTCATTATAATATAATAATATTTTTAAAATGTTCCATTGTAATTTAGTTCCATAAAGTCTCACCGTATTTAGGGGTGGCTTCCTTTTTTATTTTTATTTTTATGCGGTTGTATTTATTTAATGTTTTTTAGACTGCCCTTGTAATTTAGTATTAAAAGCCACCATTAAATTCGGCGATGGCGCCACTTTATTTAGTAAACTTTGTTATGTTAGAATATATTCTTTTATTTTGGGTGTATATTCATTATACTTTTTTTTTCGAGTTCCCCTTGTAATTTAGTTCTCTAAATTTCCACCGTATTCGAGGAAGGCGCAGCTATTTATTCTTCTTGTTTTGCAATTTAATATCTATGAAATTTATAAGGTTGCATTTATTTATGTTTCGATGATTGTAATTTACTATTAAAAATTACTATTGCTTTTGTTGGTGGCGCCACTTTATATGGTATTTCGTAATTTATTATAATTTTTTTTTCAGTTTGAACATTTTTTTTAATGTTTGGTATATTTTATAATTTTTTTAATAATAGGGTTCCCTTGTAACTTAGTTCTCTAAATTCCAACTAGCAATGGAGATACTAATTATACTTCTTAGTAATTTGATGTCTTTAAAATGTTTATCGTCGGTCGGTCTACATCTGCTATCTGGAAAATGTTTTTATTTATATTTTTTTACATTCTGTTTGAATGTTTTTTTATTTCTGGTATATTTTAAACATTGCGTATCCATTATAATATTTACATTTTTAGTTTTGGAGACTTTCCATATAATTTGGTTTCGAAAAAACCACCGCTTTGTTATTTTGCATTTTGTTTTCTTCGATATTTATACTTAACAATTTAATTATTTTTCAAAACATTTTTTATGAGATTTTTGAGACTTCCCTTACTTTTTGGTTTAAAAATAATGATAATGTTTGTTTGTGGAGCCACTTTTTATATTAATCTATTTTATTTATTATTTATTTTAATTTAAGTTTTAATTACTTTTTTTCATCATTGACTGCTATAAATATAATATAAAAAAGTACGAAAAGTTTTTCGACTCATTTCTTTTGTATTTTGGAATTTCTATAATTTGTATTTTGTGGTTTTATGTTTTTTTATTTGTTTTATAAATTAAAGACTTTCTTGAAGATAGTAACTGAGTTGCTGATTGGATAGTTTGCTTTGCATATCACCAAATAAAAATGATAACAAAATCAAAAGAGCAAAACCACGGATTTTTATCGAGATGAAAAAAATAATTTGTTATCTAGTGTAAAAAACGGATTTATTTATAGAGCAAAATAAGATTTTTATATCTAAAAATACTCTATCTTCTTTTTAGATATAAAGATAAAAAATCTTTAATCTTTTTTGTAGGTAATTCTGTTTTTTGTTTCTATTAAACAATTGCTACCCTCGTAATTTAGTTCTGATAATTACCACTTTTGTATGCGGCGGCACTTTTAATATTTTTCTTTGAAAATTATGGATATTTTTTGGTTTTCAAGATGCCTTTTTAATTTTTAAGGTACCTTTTAAAGATATTTGATTATAGTTTGCGCTTTTTTGGTATTGAAATGTTGGCAATGAATTCAACTTTTTTGTATTCTTTACTTTATTTATTCTGTTTTTAACAGCACTTTTCTATTTATGAGACCACTGTTGTAAATAAAATAACATAATCACCACCATAAATTTGTGATGGCGCCACATCGCACGGTATTTAGCGATTTATTT
Organism: Bolitophila cinerea; assembly: GCA_010015015.2. Taxonomy (NCBI): domain Eukaryota; kingdom Metazoa; phylum Arthropoda; class Insecta; order Diptera; family Mycetophilidae; genus Bolitophila; species Bolitophila cinerea. Next base: position 5,411 of record JAAAKO020037230.1, read on the forward strand.
TCCAATGGATATTTCGTTGGGTTTTTTATTTAGTCATAGATTTTTCAGACTCCTCTGCTCACAAAATGTTTTTTTTATTTTCATACAGATCTTAATTTACATTTTTCACGTTTTTTAAGATTACCCTTGTAATTTAGTTGAAAAAATCACCACCGCGTTTGGCGATGGCAGCACTTTCTTTGAACGAACTTAATATATTTTTTTATGCGTTTTTTGTAGATTGAAGAATTCGTATAATATTTATGTTTATGGTGTGAAAAGCCGACTGTGTATATAATGCCGCTTTCATCATCTCTTTTTATAAAATAAATTGTAAATATGTTACGCAAATCACCAACATAAATATGTGATGGCGCCACATCTCACGGTATTTAGCGATTTATTTTTCAATGGATATTTTGTTGGATTTTTTTATTTAGTCATAGATTTTTTAGACCCCGCTGTTCACAAAATGTTTTTTTTAGTTTCATACCGATGAACATTTAAATTTCTCACATTTTTAAGATTACCCTTGTAATTTAGTTCAAAAAATCATCACCGCGTTTGGTGGCGGCAGCACTTTCTTTGTACGAACTCAATACATTTTTCCAGCGTTTTATGGCATTTTTTGTATATTGAAGAATTCGTATAATATTTATGTTTATGGTGTGAAAATCCGACTGTGAAAATAATGCCGCTTTCATCATCTCTATAACATTCAATAAAAACCGTTACAGATGAAGTCATTCAGTGATTCGTTCTTGCATTTATTGTAAAGAAAGCTTTTCTGAAAATAACCAAAAAACAACCACAGATGTTCTCTCTTTGTATACCATTAACTTTTACTTTTCAATCTCAACGGATTTAAAATCAATATAAACACATAATTTCAAATCGATTCAATAATATACGAGTTCGAGACGTTTATATTATATACATATACAAATTATACAGCGCAATTCATGTATATAATCAAATTCTTTTTATATTGGCCGTATATATATAATAATTTCTTTGTATCGGATTTTATTGTATTCCCTGGGGCAAAAACGATGCGCGCGCGCAATTGTGCACTTACACATAGTAAAAACAAACAATTGATAAGAGTTTACACAATGTAACTGCAAAACCAATCTTACGAATGAGTGAAAAGAGCGCAAGAAATAGTGAGAGAGATCATTTTCACGGTGGCTGCGCGAATTTAATGATTGCTCTTCGACTTGGCGCTGCAGCCAGTGCGGCTCATGGTCGCGCATGCATAACGTGATTCTTCAATGTACTTACACATATAATAATAATAATAATAAAAAAATTACTAATATTATTAATATCAATAATAATAATAATACTAATAATAAGCAGTATGTATGTTTCTGTAAATGTCAGACCGTTGAACCGCGATGGAAGGTTTTCACCGTCGTCGTTTATTTTTTGTTACTGTTTATTGATAATAATTCCACAAAGGCCACACTCAAATTACACTTAATAAAATGTGTACAAGTAACACACAACCGTACAACAACAAAAACACTGTCAAGTTCACGTTAAATTCAATCATTTATTTTTAATGGGTTTAATTCGGAAGTGAAACGCTGTTTTCGAGCCATATTCGGAAGAGTAATTATGGCCAAATGCGGAGACATTTCCTTGTAATCCAGTTATAATAATATTAATTTTCGATATAGACTTAAGATTGTGTCGATTTTTGCGTGAGTCGAATACGAAGCGCATGGCAATGACAACAAAAAAAAAACAATAATATTATATTTGTTTACAAAATTGCAGTGGGTATAATAATTATTTACGGACGGTTCGAGTTGAACTGCATTATTGGAGTATATTTATAGAGTTATTGCTTTTATTTGTAAATGCGAATTGTTTATGTTCAGCAGGTTTTTTTATGGATGCTGAATGGACCTTGAGCAATCAGTATATACAGCTTTAGCGAAGTGATTTATTATTATGAGTCAATTTTAGAAATTATTTCCTACGATCTCGAATGTCTCTGTTATTTCTGTATTAATTTCCTAAATTAGTATTATTATATATTTGGCTAGAAATGACTTCTAGAATATTGAATAATAACCTTCATTCGAATCAATTTAAATTTAAGACTTGCCATATTTACAGGAACATGTAAGACATGATTGAGATTGTCATCGGCTAAATAGCAATATTCAATTAGAAATCTGCAGAATGAAAGATTTTTTATGCTATATGATTCAATTTTTAATTTATTACATTTTAAAAGACATCCCTTGTAATTTAGTTCAAAATTTGTCTATTATTTTTTGTGGTGGCAGCACTGTACGAATACCAATACATGCAATTAATATGTACATATTATTGTTAGTATATTATTAAATTATTATTTTTATGGTAAATTTATTATTATTATTATTATTTTCATCGTTGCTATTAAAACTATTCCGAAGATAAAGGTTAATATTATGGAGATATAAATAAAATAAGAATGTTTTTTTTATTGAAAAATTATGTAATTTTTAATATGTGACGATTTAAGGTACACACCTTGTAATTTAGTTCAATAAATTATCTTTGTGTTGGGTGGTGGCAGCACTTTCTGTAAAATGTGTCAAATCATTCTAAAAATACAACATAAATTATCAAAAAATATATTTTGTTCAAAAAAATACCACCATGGTTGGTTGCAGCAGCACTGTGTATGCACGATAAAGGCGGATAACCGTTTTTGAGAGACCTCCAACAAAGTTACCTAATTTTGAAATATTTTGAAATGAATGCTAAGATTTGCATGATTATCTTTTTATAATTTTAATTGATTTTACGGACATCCCTTGTTATTTAGTTTAAGAAATTCCCACCATGGTTGGTAGCGGCAGCACTAGATACCTTCAACAAAGTTACTTAAATTTTGAAATATATTTAAATTAATGCTAAGATTTGTTGCATGATTATCTTATTTAAAATTTTAATTGATTTTAAGGGCATCCCTTGTTATTTAGTTCAAAAAATCACCACCTTGGTTGTTAGCGGCAGCACTGTATATGCAAGAATTGTGTGTTTTATTTTTAGTGTGTCGTCATAAGCTCATTTATAAATTATGAATATTCATGAGTACACTTTGTTTATTAATAGATATGAATCTCTCCGCAATGGCGCATTTGTTATTATTTGAATAGTTTAATCTCTCCAATAAAAAAACACTTTAATGTGTATTATGACCAAGCATTTTATAGACGTCTATATTTGTGTTGAATTAGATTATTTAAATGCAAATTTGGTGTATTCTCAAATGATTCATTGTTTTATGGAACTCCGCCGCCGGCCGTGTCGCACGATAAGAATTTATTTTCCTGTGCGCGCGCACGCGCATCTTCTTTTGAAATGCGCACGCACACACGTGACGTGCGGCTGTCACTCGGTGGAGAGTCGCGCTTACGCGGACTGTATTTGGCGAGAACAATGGACATTCCCTCTCATCAGAAGCAGGTCGTTGGCTTTGTGGTGGCCGCGTGCGCGCATTTTTTTGGCGCGTTGGAAGTCGCGCGACATTGTCGGTCAAAAATCGTTATATATATATATTATACAAAAGCGCGCGAGTGCCCTCATTTATGCAATTTTAATTATGCTCACGTGACACATGGTGGCTTCGACTCAAAACTATATTTAATGCCTTTCATATTGCTTTAGAAGTTAGATGGCAGTTGGTTTGATGATTATTATATTTTTCAATTAGGAAATAGCGGCGTGCCCTAGGGCTACTTTTAGAGTACTTTGATAATTATAATCGAAGAGCTTCGGGCATCCGTTCACACCTTATGGAATCCGCGTACTTACTAGAAATTCAATCTCAATTCATGCTCTGGAATGTGTTGCTATTCACAAATTCCCGAGCGACGGTATTTTTCTATATAATCCGAAAACACGAAGAATTTACTGACAACACCAAAATAAATCTGCAAACGCGAGGATAACTGCTAAAATATAAAGGCAACGCTCTTATCTCAGGTTCAGGTTAAGAATCAAGCTCAGGCTCAACTTCGGATCAGGCTCAGTCTAAGAATCAAGTTTCAAGTATTGAGTCAGGCTCAGACTCAGGCTCAAGCTCAAGCTCAAACTCAAGCGCAGGCTCAGGCTTAGGCTCAGACTGAATCTCAGGCTCATAATCAGCCCATGCTGATACTTAGGCTCATCAGACACAGGTTTATCAGACTCAGGCTCATGTTCAGGTTCAGTCTCAGACTTTGACTCAGGCTCAGGCTCAGTCTAAGAATCAAGTTTCAAATATAGGCTCATGCTCATCAGACTCAGGCTCAGATTTAGATTCACGCGCAGGCTTAGACTCAGACTTTGACTCAGGCTCAGACTCAGTCTAAGAATTAAGTTGTAGATATAGGCTCAGGCTCAGACTCAGTCTAAGAATCGAGGTTCAGGTATAGGTTTAGGATTAAATTCAGATTCATGCTCCGGCTCAGACTAAGTCTATGATTCAGGCTCAGTCAACAACTTTAACTATGGATCAGGATCAGTCTAAGAATCAAATTTCAAATTTCAGTCTAAGAATTAAGTTTTAGGTATAGGCTCAGGCACAGAGTCGGGCTCAGACTCAGGCTCAGGCTCAGACCCAGATTTGGACGCATGCTCAAGTTCAGTCTAAGAATCAAGTTTTAAATATAGGCCCAGGATCAGAATCAAGCTCTGGTTCAGAATCAAGTTCAGGCTTAGAATCAGACTTTCAATCAGTCTTCAATATAAGAATCAAGTTTTAGGTATAGGCTCAGGCTCAGTTTTAGTTTCAGCATCAGGTTCACGTATAAGTTCAGGCTTAGTTAGCTCATGCTCATCACATTTAAGCTCCAAAACAGACATACGATCATGTGATAGATCAATTTTATTAATTTCTATTACTTGTTATAAAATGTGACCAAAAAAAGGATGTTTTGAGTGAATCATTGAATAAAAATCAACTTCGAGGGACCAATAGCAATCCATTGTTATCTTTAAAAAACTACTTGCATGTGCTTCAATGTGAACAATAATTATTTATTAGTTGATCTTAATGTTTTACATTGTGAAAAAAAATACAATCCGGTTCAAGTGACCAAAATCAACCATTTATAAAATAAATTAAGTAAACCTTTAAACTTTTTTATCCAAAAAACAACAACAACAGTACTATAAACAAATTAAATGACAATCCAATAGAATTGTTTTTACAACAATTGTATTATAGCACAATATATATTAGGTTTTTGGTCCCTCAAACCACCCATTTTTAAATCTTTGTTAACTTTGTAAACATGTATATTATTTTATTAATTATGAAAATACAACAAAAGCAAACATATTTATATATATATAGCTAACTGTTTTATATGTATTTATAATTTTTTTGGCGTTACAAAATAAATTTTCGGTTTGAGAAACAAATAGCAGCATATAAAAAATTGATCTTTCCTTTGTAGAACACGTGTACATTATTTATAACAACGAGAATAAACATTTAAATCCACAAAACAATTTGCCATTTTGCATTTTGTTTTTAAAATATTGTTTTCAAGGTACGCCTAAATATGTATTCGGTTTGAGGGACCAAGAGCATTATCCGAATGGCTAATCGTTGTTCGCAATGGGAAGAACGAATGAGTTTTTTTAGCAATGTAACAAAAATAACAACATCAACAAAATTTTATACTCTTCTTTTGTATTTATTATATTTTAGACATATAGCTCAAATATTTATATCCAGTTCGAGGGACCAAAAGCATTTATTTTAAATATTAAGTTCATATTGCATATAAATAGGTACTTTTTGTATTTATAATATTTTTGTCATGTCAAAAACTAATAACTATGAAGAAGATTCGAGGGACCATAAGCATCAGTGTCAGGAATCAACAATTTGTTTTGTATTTATAAACCATAACTTGAAATGTTAATTCGGTTGAAGGAACTGAGAGCAGCCATAAAAAAATGTATTAATAATAAGTAACCATAAGATACACAAAAATCTTCCAAATAATAATTGTGCAATGACTCCCTGAAATACAAATCCGGTTCGAAAGACCAGAATCAATTTCATTTTGTATTCTCTGTTACTGCGACTAAATCAATTTAAAGATAAAAGCCATAAAACCCATAAAAATGAATAGAAACTATAAACATCAATTTAAAATACAATCATGTTCTCATAGAAATGTGAAATTTCAATTATAAAATCTTCTCATAAATATCTATTGGACTTCACACATATACTATAAACGCTAATTTTCAAATCACACCACCGATAAATGCATATATCAAATTTAATCACAACAACAACAAACACATCGAAGCGCTTGTATGCGTATGCATCAATTTACGATTCTGACCCAAATTGGATATTTATTTTCTTGTGATCGCGCGCGCCTCTGCGATCAAAAGATCATTTCAAATATAAATTATAACAAACTCTCGTATCAGATAATATACGAGCGCGCATTAAAATTGCAGATATCGCGCTCTCTGTGATTATATATTTATCAATGCGACGAGCAGAAGTGTGTATGTGTGTGACGTAGATCAAGACTCATGGGTATATAATTTATAATAAATGCATAAATACTTAGCACAGATAAGATAAGCGATAAGACACAAGTACGACACGTATATAATTGTGAGTGCGATAGCATTCAGAAAAACACTTGTAATTATGAGGAGCTTCTGAACACATCTTAGCCGCCAAGAGCGACTTCGCAACTGACTAAACATTTCTATGCATCAGTCAGCACATATTTGATGGCATGATGGCGATAGCATGTACACAAAAGTCTTTATTGTAAAGCGATCAATACACAATCACTTAATACAAACACACTTTTTATACCGCTCACAATTAATATAATAGCAACGCAGCTCGATCAATCTATATACTCAGAGAAACTCAGCTGTGTTGGGCGACTCTCTGGGAGAGCAGAGAGAGTCATTTTCAATGCACACACACATATAGTGCTGCCGTTACGATTTTTTTATAGTTAAATGAAGATGAAGAATGAAGATGAAGAATGAAGATGAGAGGGGGAGGCTAAAGACATAATAGCTCATAGCCCTTTGTTGGATCCGCTACTGCTTACGGCTGACGGTGGAATTATATTATTATCTATTATACAGTTTTCAATGACCTAAATTTTCAAAACTTTTAAACTGATTTTATTTATTTATTATTTT
>JAAAKO020037241.1:0-12580 GCA_010015015.2 Bolitophila cinerea
CACCTCAATTTGCCTTCCAGAGCGTTCAGCATCGTCAGTGTCTGTACGGCCACGTTAAAAATCAGCAAACCACTTCTCCACCGGTTGCCTCGATGGGGCAGAGTCCGGATAACACTTATCAAGCCATGCATTGGCTGTGATGGTATTTTTACCCATCAAAAAGCAATGATAAATCAACACACGAAATTGCTTTGAACTCATTTTTTTGAAAAACTCAAAAGTAGTGTAAAATGAACCTCTGTAACTTGTAAACTAATCGTCGGAGTGTCATGAAATCTTGACAGATATCTTTTTAAGGTTAGTACTTCCTACAAATCATATGGATTATTACATAGCAACGCCATCTATATACATCCTACGGACTTATTGAGTGATAGTTAGTCAACAAATTTTTCGCCAATTCAGTCAGAATTTATACTAGCGATATATGATAAATGTTAACAGTTCTTTAAATGTATAAATATAGGTAAAACCAAAATATGTATCCTTATTTTTACCGAGTATACCTAATGAATTTATTAATACTAATTTATTTACTTATATTAATTTGGGTACATTTGTTTGGGCACCAAATTTATCTATTTAGGTATCAATATCGATTTTCTTTTGGTTAAATTTAGATTTTTTTGGGCACACTTTATTGTTAGCCATATACCAAATATTTTAAATAAAGAAAATTAATAATTAATTGCAGCACATAACTCGTAATCAGTGAGTTTTAAATTCAGAATTAGGATTGATTATTATAAACAAAAAAGACGAAAAATTACCAAATCTGCCAAAAAACTACAAAATATGCCCTTTAAAGGCCAAATATGATCTAAAAATGTCAAAAATTACCGAATATTCACTAATGCGAAAAATATGACCAAATATGGTGCTTGGCTGAATGATCAATGATCCCGCACAAATTATACCGAAAATTTAATCCCAAGTACAAATGGTACCATGCACATATGATCCCATGCAGATTTGATCCCATGCACAAATCAATTGTTGTATATACTTTTTCGTAATAAAAAAAAGCTAAAAACTATATTAAAAATTACGGAATTTGTAAAGTATTCTATGACCAAAACTTTTTTAATATTTTTTAGAAAACAACATTGGGCAAAATTTCCCGTTTAGGGGCGGTGACGTAAAAAGAAGTTATACCCATTATTGAAAGTAATGAGCCCCTGCGTACGCGTACTTTGCTCAGTTTTTTTTAAATGCATCTTTTGTCGTAAATTCCAACGACATTTTTAGGCAATTGTTCAAAAATCCTGCGTCGCACAGGATTTATTTTATCAACAGATTTTTGAAATACGGCATTTGGAAATGCAGGATTTTGAGACACGGGATATTGAAAGCATGATAAAGAAGATCCCTCACCCCAAATAGATTTTTGTATTCGTGAAAAGGCAGACAAAGAATTTATGCAACGTCTTTCTTCTTTAAAGTGGTCGCAATTTCACTCTGAAAACATATTTCTATGTAAATCCACAAGCTTTAAACTAAAATTAAAAACTAGTATTTTACACAATTAATAGAAACAGTTTAAATTCATAAAAAAACTTACAATTTTAATAACATTAGAAAAAACTTAACAAAAAAGAATATTCATAATGGTTTACACATTCGATCACAGAGTTAGATTTGGATTCCAGATTTTAAGTAGTTACAATCGGAACCTGAAAATAACAATTTAGAGTTTCAATAAAAGAAAAAAACATTTTACTTATTTATGCTTACTATTTGTCCAGAAATTCACAGGACAATGCTGCAAAAGATGAATTATATATTAAAACCTGAAATTTTAAACGTATTTTGAAAAAATACACAAATTACCAGAAAGTTAAACAGTGAAGAGCACGTAAACACATATGCTGGGAGTGGGCTACAGCCCAGCTTGACCAGGTTATACGGGTGTTCGGTGGCAAATTGCCTGAGCACATCCTCTTGCGAAAGGCCTATGCAAAATTGTCATAATTTATGGACCCATTACATTTTTAAATATATTAAAACTAAACCTTTGTCCAAACAAATCAAAAAGTTCTCGATGAGAATACTCGTCCACGACGAACTGGCCGTATTGTTGAATTTGTGTTCCACATAATCCTGAAATGCCTTCTTACTGAATGTGTGATCCGTTAAGATGCCAGCCTGCTGGTAGGCGCACTCTGTTTCACACTAAATATATGTATATAACAATATGTTATTATTATAAATATATAATCAATTTCAGGCAGCAACTTACCGCCGATCGAGAAACCAGTGTCAAGTACTGTTTGTCCTTTGCATTAATCTCGGAAGCGCAGGCATTAAACAGACGATTCTCGAGCACATCCGGAACGTCACAACATTTAATTGCGTTTACATTTGTTGTCAGCGTCGTCGGCGTTGTCGGCACATAACATATAACAACCTAAAATCACGCCACAATTTAATTCTGTAAATAACGCAAAGTCGCAAAAAAAACAATGTTGTTTTGATCTATTATCGCGCGCTCTATCGCGCATTATCACACAATGAGCGCACGGACACGTTAAAATCGTATATATATAGTATACAATAATAATAATTATATATTACACTTTAAGTAACAAAAAAACAACCTTTATGGAGCAAAACGCTGCCACTAGTAACACCAAAGTTAACACCGTGAACATCGTAGTCATTGACTGGCTGCCACAAAGAGCATCGATTAAATACTGATGTGCTCTTGCGTACGAGCTTCCCAGAGATGGTATTGCACATATGCTGGATCATTCACAATGCCAATTCCAGCATTTGGAATATATTGCTGACTAAATTAGTATATACTTAAGATACACAGACACACACACACACACACTTTAACCGCGTAATTTGTGCGGGGATGTGTATTGTGTAATGATTAAGAAAGAGATCAAGAAAGAGAGTCGCTCTTCCATCAAATCTCCATGCTTCTATCTTAATTTCAATACAGAAACTCTCAATTCATAAAATTAGTAAATACGCAACTTGTACGAGTGTATTTGTATACTATATATTTATCATGAATATATATACCTAACACATAAGTACGTATATTTAAAATTGTTGTTAAATTAATAAGTATAACAGGGCCGAACATAGTATATAATCTTTTTTTGCTCTTTTCGCTCTTTCATTCTGTTGTTGATATTATTTTTTTGATTAAACTTTTGATGAACAATTCTAAAACGGTCATGTTGTTCAACATTGACCTTCAGTTTCTAAATAAAAAAGGTTCTATTTTTAATTTTGAATAAACGTATAAATAAATTATGCTATCAATTCAATCAAAAAAATCATTATTGTTATTTTGGCGGCGACAAATAACTACCGCGGTACTTTTTTCACACTGATTTTTATTTTATAGATATTTGATTCGGTAGAAAAACATTTAACGAAGTATTACCTAAAAACCATGGTTGGCCGTCGTTATTTCAATAGGTTGGACAATAGGCTAACCCATTCCTATAAAACACCTGTTATTACGAGACAACAACAACAAAAGCCTTGGATTGGACGGTTGGAGCAGAATTTTGAGCCAAGACACCATTGCTAAACACTTTATGTCACAAGCATTAGGCGCATATGTAACTAGCGCCATGACTTAATCAACACGGCGGTATTGTAATTTTGCGCTAATGACATCAGCGCTACAGTGTTTTACAGACAAATAGGTTGCGTGCGCTTGGTATTTTGCGCTTCGCGCATTTTTATTAAAAACACAAAAGTATATAAGGCGCATTATATAAATCTGGCGGTATTTTCGTTGACCATTTATTTTTATTCATAAGGTTATAAATTTAGCGAAGATGTCATTCGCCAATGAATGCTGTACCACCATTTCTTGCACTAGTGACATAAGCTCTTAATAATTGCAGCACCTATGCCATCTGCGTGTTGGGCGGTGTTGAGAATAGCGCTTGCGGCCACACACCTAATCAAACTATTTTCAACGTTTCAGGCGCTCTTTTCACTACCAGTTAACTAAATACAAAGTTAAGTAGCGTTACAAGAGGTCCAGCAACTAAATAGCGCCATTATATAATCCCAGAACTTCAAGTTGTTGTACAGTGGTATAATTCTGATAAGAACGTGCTTTAAGGACATGACTCATGCGGTGAGTAGAAGGCTCAAGCCGCTTGCAGTAGACGACCAAATGAGTGTGCTCCGAATCAAGAGTGTAATGTTTAACATCTCCCTAATCTGTGTGCATCACGGAGGAGAAAAAGAACAGTGTATCAAAGATAAGCTTTATAACAAAATCGAACTTGTTTACGATACTGTCCCCAAAGGTGATGTAAAGGTAGTAATAGGCAACCTAATTACCAAGATTGGTCGAGATTCGTCTTTCTACCCAACTATTAGCCGTGACAGCTTGTATGAAAGCAGCCCCAACAACGGTGCCCAGAAAATAGACTTTGCATCATCTAACAACCTCTTGGTGAGCAGCACCTATTTGCACACAGGTACATTGACAAGGGCACGTGGACATCTCCTACGCTAGGTATACCAACAAATGGACAACATGCTCAATACCGGTCGTTATTTCTCGATTGTTTTTAACGTGCTGGCTTTCCGAGGCGCACATTGTGATTCTTATCATTTTATGGTAGTAGGAAAGATCCTCACACGAGTGTCACCCTATAGGAAGTGTCGTAACACACGGACTTAAAATTGGAACCTCGAGAAGATGCGCTGTGACGTCATAACAGCAACCGTCATGTCAAAATTGGACGGACGTAAAAGAGAGTATCTAACTAGCTGCACAAGAAGCAGTTAGAGAACTCTTACGAACGAGAATATTACATTGGTACGACGTTGAGTGCCGCTTTGTTCGTGCTAGGAACGCTTCTCGCAGGCGCTACCTGGTTCAGCAAACACATTAGACATTAACAAATATCGCTGAAGCCCTGAAAAAGACAAGGACCACTCTACGCCCGAAGAAACTTGCCTGCCAAGAGCAGCGCATAGCCTCAATGAAAACGGAAAGTTTTTTCAAGGGGTTATTGCTTCCAGCAGCCAATAACAACATGTAATGACATATAATAGACGGACGGATCTTGAACTCCAAGGAAAACGTCGCCAACCATTGGGTTGAATATTTTGAACACCTTCTAAACACCGCCGCAGGACCAAACAAATGGATTACCGGATGGTAATCCGACGATTTCACCTACTACTTAATTGCAGACCTGCGTTGCCATAAGAACGTTGAAGAACAACAATGCGTCAGGCGTCGACAACATTTGTGGAGAGTTGATAAAGTTTGTAGAAGATGCGCTATGGGAATAGATTCATACCTTAATTCTAGCAGCGTGGGATCAGGTACAACTTCTGGACGACTGGAATGTTGGCATAATTTGTCCCCTTTTTAAAAAGGATTACAGAATAAAATGTGCGAACTACATGGGTATCATCCTCCAGGGTGATTGTTTATCCACGGTTTTGTTCAACGATGCGCTAGAGAATTTGTTCAGAAATGACACGCAAGTCCCTGTGTTTACAGACCGAAGAGAAAAGGGCTTGTTACTTTTATAAGACAAATATTGCGGAGAATCATTGGTACGGCCAGATTCTCTCTGGTACCTGGCGGACGCATTACAACTACAAGTTTCGTCCACTTTATGGCCAACCGGACATTGTAGCAGTTGCTACAGGAAGACCAAGGTGCAGATGGATGGATAATATTACATCTGACCGGGGACGTCTGGGGGTCCGTGATTGGACCGTCAGATCACTTGACCATCCAAACTGGAGGAAGGAAGTTGTGGAAGGTGCCATGACCCAGCTGGGTTACAGAAGAAAGAAGAAGAATTAATTCTGCAATTGCAGTTCTTTAGCGAATCAATTCGCCTTTTTAGCGAGTTAATTCCGCATTTGCAGTTCCAACGAATTAATTATGTCTTTGCAGTTCTAGCGAAATTGTATCAAAAGGCTAATCACAAAAAAGTGAATAAAGAAGTTCAAATCAATGATTTTGTAATAATCAATTTAAAGATTATGTTTTAAGAAAATCACATTACTTTCAGTTAAAAAAACAATATCCTTGATATTTGTTGCTATTTTTAATGGTTTTAAGAGATCCAGTGGGTTAAAACCGCCATAGCCTTTTTCGGATCCCCCACTAACCACCCTCCGTATTCACCAGATCAGCCCTACAGCTACTTTTTCCTTTTGTTTTTTCTTTATATCATCGCATAATTAACAGGATACTCTGTTCCTACGCTCTGAAAGATAAATCGATTTGCATTTACTTTTCTTTTCCATATTGTGAAGCATTTTATTGGAGCTTTGGAGCACCTTAAAAAAGAAACCCTGGCTGTACCACACACTCTTGCTTGTTTTTAAGTCTATTATCGTTTAGAAATTGCAGCAATTGTTTGATTAGGTCATTTTTTTATGATGATAATGGTTTATATGGTTTTAGTCCTCACGTAAAAGGAGACCAATAAGAAATAATTTACCACTTTACTTCTTGTGAATTGAAAAACTGAACAAGTAAATCAACGTTATAATATTCAAGGATTACCAGTTCTCAAAGATATGTGTTTCAAGACAATAAGTCATGATATTCCCCATTCTTTCTTTTTAGAAGTGGATACAATTAAACCGTACTCTAAACTTCATCGAACACACTTTTAGGGATCCTTCAGAAATGGCTTCTTCAGACTCTCTTCCTAAATATTAACCTTATTCAGCTAGACGTTGAGAAACACGTCGCATCGTGCCTGGAGCAATAAAGAACAGACTCTCGGTCAACTGGGGTGATGTTGCGATCGCCTTCGAGAGTGTACAGTGGCGAGTTATATAATGACATTTTTATTAAGTTGCCGAAATGGTCGAAGTAAACTATCATATGCTTCAACATTTATTCTAGCTATAACTTTATATTGTGCGACAAGCACAAGCCGTCGAAGCCGCTTCGATTGGAACGTCCCGAGGACCATTTCCTTATCGTCCCGGCCTTTGTCCGACCGCGCTACAAGTTTTTATACGAATTATCTTTCGGTTTAGTAGGCTCCGTGTAATGGATCATCAGTTAGGACCTCATTCCTAATTAATCTATCGATAATGCGTTTGAGGGACTAAAGAAAGAATCAGGGTCAAACTTATTGCTCTGAATGAATTGGTCGTTACTGAGGTTTCATTTGTGAACTACTCTGGTTTTGGAATTACCGCCACGGATTGATATACCTTCAGGTGTCTGGAATATAACCTAAAGTCTGTAAAAATGAAATAAAGAGGACTATTGATGAGCCGCAGATGGTGTATAGATCCACCGCAAAAAACTTATACAGTCCAGGTTAGTTATACGGAACCGATGACACGGCCTAGTACGCGGAAGAGAGGATATATTATACAAATTGTGTTCATCCCGTCCGGGGTGTTTAAGGATACATTTATTACAGCCCTGAGGACGCAGCTGTTTAAATATATCTTTTATTATCCCAGACTATTATTACTATAGTTTACTGTTAATATTAAGAACCGAACCGGGCCGGTTTGCTGCCTTGAATACGGTATTTTTACTGGAACGGTCATTTTCTACGGCTATTTGTATTATTTCTCGGGTCGAATAAACAGATGGTATTATTAATGTTAATATTAACATATTAACAGTATCTTAATATAAACAGATGGTCCGGTTAAAAAACGGTCTTGTCCGAATAATCGATATGTTTATCAAAACTGTTTTGACCGTAAACGGTCTATAATTTGGAACCTTTTTTTAACCAAACCGGCCTTTTAATTTTTCAAAAACTATAGCCTCAAGGATTAGCATTATAGCTTTTTTATAGGCTCATTTAGTGGTAAATAAGAAAAGTTAAAAATAAAACAAAATAAAATATAAAAATTTGTATAATATTTTTTATTTTCCATTTTTTATTTTTTTTTATTTAGTTTGTTTGAGTTCTTAAGTAAATTGGCCTTAATAGTCATTGTGAAATACTTCATTTCTGTGAGTACAAACTTTAAAGGCTTTTTCGACCATCACGGGCAAAGGCTCTGACCATTATGAATTTCTCACCCCTACCCTTAAGTAAAATTATATAATGTTCACTTAAATGCCACAGGTAATGTCGCATTTACTTTTTCTAAATGACAGATATTTATTTTTTAATGTTAACCTAAACAATTATTTTCAAGTGGGTTCATTTTCCATAACATTTTTTTATGGTTTGGAAAGAAGTTTTTTTGTATATTATAAATTATATTTTTTTTTCAACTTTTTTTATTGTTTTCCTAATTTTTATATTATTTGGCAAGAATTTTTATTCAAATACTTGTAATCTTTAAATATCGAAAACACTTTTACCTTTTAACTTTTTAACTTTAATTTTTCAAAATCACATTTTTCTTGACCACTTCCTAATTGAAAAACAGATCGATCATTGCGCAACTGATTTTACCTTTTCCTTTTTGTTATATTATGTGACAAAACAGAACCAGACTGCCAAGTTGGCTTTCCCTAATTTATACTCAATTTTCCCAATGCAAGTGACTAGAAATATTTCCTTAATATTTATTGTAAATTTGTCGCCATCGATTTTTTTAAATCAAACAAGAAAAAATGTACGAAATCAAATAGTACACGTCGTAATTGATAGAAGTGTAATTTTTAATAGTTATCTATAATTCTATCAGAAATTAGGGAAATCCTACGGTAATTAGTGTAAATTTTTATAATCATATACCATTATGTTTACGAATGTAGATATAATCGTTTGTGATTAAGTAGTTTTTAAGTCAATTATTTAAACGTAAAGTGTATTATAATTATTTTGGACCATTTATTTGTTTGCACTGTATTATACACACACGATCTATATGGACTATACCAACAGTTTAATTTCTCTATACTAACTTTTTTTTAGCACGTTAGTAAATTGTTATGTATTTTTAGATGTACTTGTACATCATTGAGGAGGGGATTTTCTGTTGACGCTTCAGTAATTTCCATAACTCATTTAAAATGTATAAAATCACGAACATTTGTTTGGGAATGTATCAGTTGTAGAAGTTCTGCTCTGACAATAAAATCATGCAAAAATATATTCTCGTAATAACGTTGCTGGTGGCCTGTGTGGCAGTAAGTATATTAATTCCGTGTTGAATTCCGCATTTAACCTTAAATTATTATTCTTTTGAAGGAATCTTTGGCGCAGGAAGCAGTCGATTGCACGAAGCGACCAGAGAGGCCAAAGCAGAAATGCTGCGACATTCCTATGAACAAAGATGCTATGGAACGTTGTAAACCTAAGAATAAGAAGCCAGAACCTGGTGAAGGTCGACCGGTATACATTCATAAAACATATATTTTTTTAGTATTCCTTTACTGAAGATCGATCCTTATTTTAAATAGTGCATTGCCGAGTGTGTGTTTAACGGCACACAGGTGTTGGACGGAACAGATGGCATCAATGTCGCCGCTGCCATTGCCGAGTACAATAAGTTGCTGGGCAGCGACTTTGAAAGTGTCACTTCATCTTCTGTGAACTCATGCGTCACCAAATTTAAGGCCCACGCTGCAACCACTTCAGATAAGCCAGAAAAAGAATCTAAGTGCAACCGGGCTGGTGGATTTTTAATCATGTGCATGATGAACGAGCTGTTCATGAACTGCCCGGCTTCGAAGTGGACCAGTAGTAAGTTGGAGAGATAAAATTATCGAATATTGATTTGAGTGTTTTTAAAAAACTTTTTTTTTTATTTATTCAGGTGATGAGTGCACAACTTTGAAGAAGTTTAAAGAGGCATGCCCAATGGAAGGACGTGGCCACGGTAAAGGTCCGCCAGGCCCCAAAAAGGATTGAAGGCGATAATTTCGTATATCCTTTTGTTTTCTTATGTTAAATTTGATCGTAGCATATCAATAAAATATGTATGTATATATTAAATATAACCATATATAACAAATCAATTCTGTCGTACTACTAATTTGAAAAATAAATGTCTCGCACCATAATTTGCAATATCCATAGTTTTTATTGTATTCAGCATAAGAAAACATTGCGTATGGTTTATCTACAAAGTATAAGTTATCCACTTTAAAGTTTAAAATTGTTCTTATTTCCTAGAAACAAATTGTCAAACAAAAAAGTTTAAATACCCCCGTTTCACGGAAGTATACAATTGGATCATGGATTTGAACCTTTTTGAGAAAGAGCGAATGTATTCGACAATACATAAGAAAAATCTATTATATTTTGAGAGGAGAAAGGGATCTCCTCAAGCCCCTAAAATTTAATTTTATCCCAATCTCACCAGCCATTTTTCAATAAGCCTGATGGGAATATTTAGGGAGGAAAACATATATTTTTAGGAAGGGCTTGTCCTAAAGGACCCTAAAAATTAAATTGTATCCTAATTTCACATGGCATTTTTCATAAAGTCTGATGGAAATATTTAGGGAGGAAGTCAAATATTTTTAGAAAAGGTTAATCAAGACCCAAAATTTAAATTTTATTCCAATTTCACCACCCATATTTCAAAAAATGATAATATCCGGTGAGATGGGCCGAAAACCATTAGGCCGAATTTCTTTAGGCCGAATGTCTTTAGGCCGAATAAGCCGTCAGGCCGAATGTCATCAGGCCGAATTTTATCAGGCCGAATGAGAAAATAGGCTGAATGAGCCGTTAGGCTGAATGAGCCGTTAGGCTGAATACCATATGTCCGATTGAGTCAATAGGCCGAATGAGCCGTTTGGCCAAATAAGCCGTTAGGCGAAATAAGCTGTTAGGCCGAATGAGCCGTTAGGCCGAATGAGCTGTTAGGCCGAATGTGCCCTTAGGCCGAATGAAACGTTAGGCCGAATGAAACGTTAGGCCGAAAGTCATTATGCCGAATGAGCCGTTAAGCCGAATGGGGTCCTGAAGATAAACCCTTCCCAAAAAAAGACTTCCTTCCTGAATATTTCCATCAGGCTATTTGGGATAAGCCTGCTGGGATTAAGGTTAAATTTTGTTTCTGGGGTACTACGTAATCCGTAGTACCCCAGAACCGAAATTTAACCCTTCCCAAAAATATATGACTTCTTCCCTGAATATTTCCATCAGGCTATTTAGCATATGACTGGAGGGCTTGGGGTGAAATTTCATTTCTTGGGTCCAGAAGAATAACACTTCCCAAAAAAAGGACTTCCTCCTTGAATATTTCCAACAGACTATTTGGAATATGCATGGTGGGAATGGGAAGAAATTCGTTTCTTGGGTCCTGAGTATTAACCCTTTCCAAAAATATATGACTTCATACCTCAATATTCCAATCAGGCTATAGCACATTCGGCCTAACGGCTCATTCGTCCTAATGGCTAATTCTGACTAATTGCTCATTCGGGCAAATGGTTCATTCGGCCTAATGGCTCATTTGGCCTGATGACATTCAGCCTGATGACATTCGGCCTAACGTCTCTTTGGCCTGATGGCTCATTCGGCCTAAATGCTTATTAGGCCTAATGTCTTTCAGCCTGATGACATTTGGCGAAACGGCTCATTCGGCCTAATGGCTCATTCGGTCTAATGACATTCGCTTAATGACATTCGGACTAACGGCTCATTCGGCCTAACGGATCATTCGACCTAATGGTTTTTCCGCCTGATGACATTCGGCCTGATGATATTCGGTCTGATGACATTCGGCCTAACGTCTCATTCGGCCTATTGTCTTTCAGCCTGATGACATTCGGCATAACGGTTCATTAGGTCTATCGACATTCGGCCTAATGACATTCGACCTAACGACATTCGGCCTATCGGGGTATATTCGATAATATTTAGGGAGGAAGAAATACATTTCAAGGAAATAATTTTTAAATAAAGTTTTTGGTTTCCCTGAATAGAGGAAGTTATATATTCTTCTTTAGGTAGGAGGACATATATTCTTACGAAGGTTTAGTCCTCAGAACCCTAAAAAATAAATTCTATTTGACCAGCCACTTTTCAAAAAGATTAATAAGAATATTGAGGGAGGAAGTCATATTTTATGAAGCGATATATTCCTTAAACGGGTTTAGTTATGCAATAAGAACCTTCCCAGCTAGCAATGTAGGTGGCGATTAACTGGATTGTAGGTAAACTTTTTGAGTTTACGTCACATCGAAGTAAAAAGTTTACCAATAAGGTAAAATATTTTTTTAATTGGTCAAAAATAAGTTAACATATTTCACCAAATAAGTAAAATTAAAAGCAAAAATGTAATATTGAATAATTGGGTAAACATGTTACGTAAAAGAATTACCAAACACGTGATAGGTAAACTATTTACCTATTAGGTAAATTCAAAATTTTGGTAACCTGGTAAACATTTTCGTTAACAAGACGTTATACATAAATCAAACACGTGATAAGTAAACTGTTTACTCATTTGAATTCATCCATTTGCCATGTATAATAGTCGCCATGATGCCATGATAAACAATTTAATGCTTTATTTTTATATTCGAAAATATTTAGGGAGAAAGAAATACAGTCTGAAGAAGTTACTGCATTGCTTCAGACAGCATATCCGCTCTTCTTGCTATTGAAGCAAAGGGTATAAACGCAAGGTCAACAAAACTGCTCACTGATTGTCGTGAAGCTCT
>JAAAKO020037252.1:1558-12577 GCA_010015015.2 Bolitophila cinerea
GAAGTAAGAAGTAAGAAGTAAGAAGTAAGAAGTAAGAAGTAAGAAGTAAGAAGTAAGAAGTAAGAAGTAAGAAGTAAGAAGTAAAAATTAAGAAGTAAGAAGTAAGAAATTAATAAATAAGAAGTAAAAAGTAAGAAGAAAGAAGTAAGAAGTAAGAAGTAAGAAGTAAGATATTGATTAATTTGGGAGATTTACCTTCCAAAAAGAAGGTCGGCATGCAGACCTCAAAAGTTGGCCCATTATGCCTCACCCCAGTGATATTTAGTAAAAAGTAAGAAGTAATAGTAAGAAGAAAGAAGTAAGAAGTAAGAAATAAGAAGTTAGAAATAATAAGTATAAAGTAAGAAAAGTAAGAAGTAAGAAGTAATAATTAAGAAGTAAAAACAAAAATAATAAATTCAAAGAACGAAAAAATGTTACACAAAAAGTAGTAAAAAATTAAGATATCGATTAAAAGAAAAAGAAATCCCTCCAAAAGCCACCACATTACCAGATTAATACAAATACACAGAGAGTTCATTTTTTTTTTCGTATATATAGTATTTAGAAGGATGTTGTTAGACTATATAATAACAAATACAAATTTCACAGTCATCTTTAAACAGAAATAAAACACAACTAAATCTACGTAACTAAACTATACAAGAAATGGCAGACTTATTATTTGGATTTCTTCGCTGGCTTATCTTCGGAGTCTTTGTACCAGTCCTCGCAGCCGGGAACATTTTCGGGAGCATCGCATCGCTGGGTTTCTTCGTTGTACACCTCACCAGTCTGGCAGCCCAAGTCACGGGGTTCAATGCCGTTCAGGCACACGTAGAACTTCTGGCAATCGGTGGGATGAGCGAAACGTGGGTGAGCAACGGTCTGGCCGTTCTTGTCGTTACCCTTCAGCGCTTCCTTGGGGCAGTCGAATCCGTCGTTGAGGGTTTCTATATGCGGGAGCAAGGAGATAGTTTGGGTGTTAGACATGAGATAAAAAATGAAATTTGATTGTGTATATAGCTTACTGTTGACAGCATCGCATCCAACACGGTTGGCTGCGTCGGGCCACACACAGGTGCCGGAGTATTCGTCGAAGTGCAGACCTTGGGTGCACTTGACCTCGATGGCCTCACCGTCGATGCAGTTGAAGAAGATGTTGCACACGGCAGCATCGGGATGGGCAAAGAATCCGTTCTTGCGTGGGCACAGTCGGTTGGCCTTTGGTGGCTCTAAAGAAACATAGACAAAAAACGATTTATTTAGTATTCGGGTTGCCAGATGAAATGTGTGAGATGGTACTTACGCAATTCAATTCTGTCCTCACAGTCAACATTGAAGGGCTGGTCGCACTTGTTCCTCAGACGAATCGACTCATCGAATACCAGACCATCGGCGCACAGACGCTCGGTGGAAACACCATCGACGCACTCGTAGTACTTGTCGCACTGGACCTGATCACGGTACTGGCCGTACTTGTCGTTGGGGCATTGGTACTTCTGGGCGTCTGAAAATTTGAAAAGAATAGGCAAAAATAAGTTACAGTTCCAAAATAAAAATTTAAAAAATGATATGTGTGTTAGTCTGAGAGATTCAAGAAAACATATTGATTTCTTTTAGCTATATATCTAGTCATATCGTGCGCAGTTGATCAATACACATCGCGAGTACATGTTATATGCATTATTTAATGTGTATACATTATGGTATTATGTACGTACACCAGAATATACACATATGTAGTACAACAACCGCAGACAGCCGCCACAATAACTCCCCGCATGCTGTTCAACAACTTTCTAAAAGCTATATCGGCGCGGCGACTGCCACATGCACTTAAGACGGTTTTTGTTGTTGTTGTTGTTGTTGTTTTTTAAAATTAAAAATCAATATGTATGCAGCAGCGTTTTGCGGTTTTCTATAGGCTAGAGCGTGTGCAGCATATTTTATGCATTCGGCGCCACGGCGACATTTTAGCTGAGTGCTCGCACTGGTGAAGTGCATCAGGGTCATTTCTTAGAAAACGCCAGTCGCTCTCTCGTCATCAGTATATATGATACGATGATTCAGGGTTGCTGAACGCGGAAAACCGCATAGTCCTCAGAAGTCATGCGTCGCGGTCACCGCTCCGCTATGCGCTTCCGAGGAGAAATGCAGTGACCTTGAATCGCGTGCGCATTCACTTTCGATTTCTGCTGCAATCCGTCGGCGTCGACTGCACCTACTGCATGTGACTCACGGAAGCATTGCGTGCCAGAGAGTAACTTGGCGACAACAGTTTAATAAAGTCAATTCAACTTTATGTAAGTAGTGATTATGCACGCGCATGCCTACATCGAGGAAACGTGTATTTATATGCGAGCTGCCGTGCGTGTGTGTGTGCTGTGCTTTTAGGGTACGGCTCTGCTGCGCCTGCGCGCACAGAATTACAAAATTCCCAGTATTGTCTTACCGAATTACCGCACGATCACACAAAGAAGCCATACACGCCACCGACGCCACCGCGTAGACGTGGCACATTTCGAAACGAAACGACCAAATCTGCACGTCAAATCTCAACACATGAAAATCTGCATATAAAATTCTCAAAGGCCTGCTCGCAGTGGCTGTTAACCGCATTTGACATTTAAACTGCCTCGCGCAAAATTTAAGCAGCGCATAAATCAGTATGCTAATTCGGACCAACTAAGTATTTGCGAAATTAAATTACAAATTACTACTATACACACTCGAAACAACAACAACAACGCAGAAAAAACGGGTTTCGCGTTCGGCGCGAGCCAAGATTCACCTTCGCGTCAATAAGCGACCGACAAAACGCATATGAATATACATATTTATATTTTATAGCTCTGTATATACTATACCATCAGACGTGCATAACGGAAAGTGAAATTTAAAGTCGGTTTCAGAGTTGCGGTTGTTGATGTTTTTCTTTGGCGCCGCCGCCTAAGCCAAGCCGTGCTCGTTAGCAGAACGCACGATGTTATGCAATCCATTTGGACGCAACGACGACGGAGGCGGCAGCGCGGCGTGGCATCGGGTCCGCGAAGATATTATCGAATCGCGCGATTGTCCCGAGTTTGGGTTGCATCATTATTATTCTTTTTTTACGGCTCGTGATTGCAAAAGAGATTGTAGGTCAGAATTAATGTGACCGGCGAGCAGCCTTGATTTTTAGGTGTTTCTTTTAATTTCAGATAGGTACACTTGTGGATTAATCAGGTTTGCTGTGTTTAGCGCAGGCCCTATATGCGCTGCTTTTATATTTTTTTAAAGAGATTATTTAAATTGATGTGAGAATAATTTTGTTAAATCGTGATTACTATAAATTTGAATTATGATAATTTGATAAATTCAATTGATTTATTTTTTCCTTTTTTTCTACCATTCATTTGGACCTTATTTAATTTTGATTAAATTATATTTTTAGTTTTAAATTATTATGATTATTTTAATGATTTTTTAAATATTTAAATTTACTGTAATTTAGGAAAAAGCGACTCCAAAATGGAGCATTTGCTTATTCAGAGGTTCGTCGCTATTGAACTCTTTCGTGTATTTGATTCGTAGGCCCGTTTCGTGGCAAGCGATTAACCGAACTAACTCAAAAATAAGCATTTCGTCGCTATTGAACTCTTTCGTGTGATTAACAGTGATTAACAGTACTAACTCCAAAATAAGCATGAATTCTTATGTGTATTTAATTTAACTTGCTTTTAGGATGTTAAAATATTGTAATTTACTTTAATTGGACGATATTCACAATATAATTAAGCTTTTCTCTAATAATTGTCTCATTGTTTGTCTATAATTTATTTGTACGTAGTTTTATACATTTTTAAGCTTTTTTATTATTATTTTTTATATCATTTTACTGTTAAATTTATTATTTTTTTATTTAAAATAAGTTTTAATTATTTTTAATTTATCTAAATTTAACAATATTTAAAATTGTAAATATTGTTAAATTCGACTTCAAAAAAGAATATCTCTTTTCCACAATCGTTGTATTCATTTTATGTTTTTTCCATCTATCATTTATTAGTATTTATTGAAATTTAATTTTAATTATGCTTTTAATTTATTATTATTATTAATTTATTAATAATACATTTTATTTATTTTAATTTTCTTGAATTTAACAATATTTAAAATTTAATTCGACTCCCGAAAGAAGAATATTTTTATTCCACTGGGTTCGTCGCTATTGAACTCTTTCATTTTGTTTGATTTGCCAGCCATTCAGTGGCAACCTTTTAGCAGTACCCACACAAAAACAAGCACAAATCATAAACTGAATTAATATTTATACAATTTAGACAATTTAGACCAATAGGACAATTTATCATATCGGATTTGTGTCCTAATCCGATATGATCAATTGTCTTAATGGACTTAATTGTCACCGGATGTGAATTTGAATCGGAAATGCAAGTGTGTGAAGGTTTCACTGCGTGTCAAATGGAAATTTAAATACAATACAAAATTAAAGGCACTGATATTTTTTAACGATAATCAACAAAACACACACACACACTGCCACTATTTACAGATTCACACACTTAAAAAAAAAATTCTCAATATTTTGCGTGATTTTTTTTTTGTAAATTATATTTAAAATCTAAAAAACTCACTTGCAACGGCCAAAACTCCAGCCACTATACAACACACTGCGAACTTGTTCATTCTGCGAGATTCTATATTTTTCGAAATACAAAATCTTCAATTATAAACTATATATGTGTGTGTATATGTATGTATACACAAAACGAATGAAACAAATGTGATGCTTTTTCAATGAATTTTTTCCGCCTTATGAAGTGTGCCTTAGTCGGTCGGTGGATTTTCTTTAACTACGACGTAAATTGCAAGACTCTCACTTTTGAGGACTCCCTTCTTCGAAAAGTTTTTTAGCATAATTTTTGTACATAACCACGAGCGAGCGCGCGTCTGTGCATGCACATAGAGTGTAAGTGTATGTGTGTATGTGTGTGTGTGTGTGTGTGTGTGTTATTATTATTGTCAGTGTATGTATGGGCTTTATGTGGAGTAGTGGTGTGATAGTTATCATGTCTCTCATGCCGCCGCTTACCATGGAATCTATAGATCAACACACACACATGCACAAGTTGGGCGTGCGCCTGCGTATGTGCGATTTAATCTACATACAGATACACATATCGTATATACATAACAAAACATATTTATTTATTTAAAATAATCACCTTTAAGATTGATTATGATTATATATTTGTATTGTGTGTGTATGGATTGTATACTGTATATGACATTATATACAATATATATAAAGAAATGTGCGTCTTTGTTCTTCGTTCATAAAAATATAAACTATATCATATATATAATAAACTATATATATATATATACAAGTTATGGACATTGCTGCAATATGTCAACTCTATATGCTCGGATTACAAATACGCGCATTTGACGTGTTATGTGTTTATATAATTTTTGGAGCCGGTCCAAGAAAGCACACATGTTGGTTTGTGTTTTTTTTGTTTTTTGTTTTTAGTTTTTTTTTTTGTTTTAATTTATTATTATATATACCGTTATTGTATATTGAAAAAAAAACGCTATCATGCAATCGGACTATTCAGTTTTAGGTGGAAGCTCACGGTGGATAGTGGACTACGTGATATAACAACACAAAGGTACGTCACGCGTCCGTGTCACATCAAGAAGGGCTCCAGCGGGCTCTAATTTATCATATAAAATGAGTGAATTTTTCTTTTATTTTTCTTCTTCTCTTTGTTTAATATTTTGATAATTTTAAGATTTTTTTCTTAGATTCTTTTGCTAATATTTTTTTAGCTTCAGTAGATATTGCAATACGGTATTTTAAAATTAGAGTTTTTTTAATAGATGAATAGATAACAGACTGAAATTCAGAATTCCGATTGACTATATTAAATAATTAATTATTTAAAAATGTACCTTTACTTAACTAGATGAATGTGTACGAAAATCTTAAAATTCTTATGTAACGTGACCTTTATTTCCAGGCAATAAAAACGTTGATACCGATAAAGTTTTAAGTTAACCTTTATTCAAATCTGTGTCACGAGTATATAAAAAATACTAATCTTCATAAAAATATGAAAAATACACCATTAATGTACACTTTTTAGTAGAAAGATGTAACTTATAAACACGGAAATATGTACTGATTCCATTACCTCTGGGCAATCCTAATCCATTTAATTGCTGATACTCTCAACCAACGGTTCCTGAACATTTTTTACTTGCGGCCCAAATTTGTAAATAATTGCTTGACGCGACCAAACTCATAAAACACTCCAGACGTTTTTATAGAAGAAATCTGAGTTAAAATAACTAAAACAAATAAATAATTGGCGAAAGTGCAGTTCGGATTTTGGATCTGAGAACTTCCTAACCTTCAAGGGGTTTTCAAAAGTGTAAATATAAAAAATATCTAGAAAAGAACCCCTTATAGGGGGTATGCTAAAAAAAGTCATATAATATGATACTATTTGAAAAATCTAAAAATAAAAAACAAACTCGCCGATTTAAGTTTACTTCATTTATTACAACTATAACTGTACTACTGTCCTTTGCATTACAGTCGGTTCAATCGATCGTTTTGCACAGTGGATGGTTTCAACATTCTCCCCCTTGACGCCCCTAGCGTCTAAACTATGTAGTCTGTATCGTCGGTCTACTATCTTCATTCTCCATGTTAAATTCAAAACCGATCTCTTAAATGTGGATCCTCGCGCCTTGATAGTCACCACTCAAACACGATCATCGTCACAGGGTGGGCTTCGATGACACCTCCAAGTTCCCACTTTGCTGGTGGTAGGTTGTCTTCTAGGATAAGTACCATATCGCCCATTTTCATGTTATCGCTCGACGTTTGCCATTTTACCTTTGCTGGAGTGTATGCAAATATATTTTGCAGACCTCTTCCAAAACCTCTGTACTATCTGGTGCGTCAGTTGCCACCTTGTCAAATATGATGGTTTGGAATCCAGCACGTCTCACTGCGGAATTATGGTCGTAGGCTCTCCAATCAAAAATGGCCCGGGGTCAGAACATCGGAGTTGTCTGGATCGCTGTTCATGGGGTATAGCGGTACCTGTTCGACAAGCAGTGCTCTTTCGGATCGCAGGAATATGGCAGCCGCGTTGATGAAGTTTGTCGCGTTATCGCTGTAGAGGTCAGCGCAGCACCTTCTACGCGATACAAATCTCTCGTAGGCTTCGATAAATCCAGTGTCGTTAAGCCACCGACCAGTGCCTTCGTCGCCAGGCATATGAAGACTGCTATATACGCCTTTGATGCGTGATGGTAGGCTGCTGTGTGGGTTTTGCTCTTTCACGGAAGCAAGTGATACACCTCACCTCTTAACTAAGCGCCGTGCATCATTTGGTCCATCAATGATCCAATACGATCCCTGCACATAAGCCATCCGTTCATTCCTATCGCATTGATCACCGGATTCCACAGGATGCCAAGTTGGTTGATTCGTTGGCCGTTGTGGATGTCAAGCGGAAACTGGCATTCACGGTGAGCAGGATTTAAGAATATCTTCGCTGTTTGAAGTCCATTTTCACAGCTCAAGCTTTCCACTCGACAATAAATCCAGCAATTGTTGTTGCAGCTCGAGACACTCGTTTACATAGTCTGCTCCTCCAAGCACATCGTCCACGTAGAAATGGTTGAGTACAGCATACGCACCACTTGGATTTCGTTTGAGTTCTAGATAGGCTAGTGTCTGCAGCAATTTCATGGTCAGATATGCACAGCCGCTGTACCATAGGTTACTGCAGCAAGTTGGAAAACTTTTAATGGTTCTGTTGATGTAGGGCGCCACACGATCCGCTGCAGGTCTTTATCTGGAGCATCGATTTGATATTTTAAACTGCCGGAAAATTTTCTCGATGTCCGCAGTAAATTCAACACGGAATTTCCTCCATCGCATCATAATGGCGGTCATCTTGCAGTCTTGGCCTGATGAGCATCTGCTCATTTTACGACACGCCGGATATGTATATATATTATAGAGTGACGAGGAAAGAGTAAATTCGCTTTTTAAGCTTTTTTTAAGGCCGTGTTTTTTGAGGCCGTACCTCCATGCCAAAAATATTCAATTTCGTATAAGTTATCCGACAACGAACTAATGTTTGAAATGACAAATAACGATTGCTTATTCAACTGGAGCCGACCATGTCCTAAAAAGGGATCTAGAATCTCAAAAAATATAAGGCTGTATTGTATACGTAAGGCCTTTTCAAAGATGTTTGCATAAAAATATATCTACCTTCCTCTAAATAAATTATTTAATTAATTAGATGGTATAAAATGTGAAGTTTTTAGCATATCTTCTGCATGGTGTTAGATTCCCCCGTTTAAAAAAAATATATTTTATACACCTTTAAACATCCTTATCTTTATTTACGGAACGTTCCAATAAACTGGATTTTTTTACAAATCTTTGAGCTTAAAGGGTGATTGCACAGACTTTTAATTACCATTTAATTTCTTGTTTATAACCATCAAAAATTGTTTGGAGAATAAAAAAAAATGGTAATATTAACAAAAAAAATGTTATTTTATGCCGAAACAGAAGAATTCATTGTAAATACCAAAAAAAAATATATACATATCAAAAAAATGATTTTTCGATTTTAAGACATCTTTGTAAAAAATCATACACTTTAATGACGATGAATTGATGTATAAGTAACGCTGTATAATATTAAAACTGTCTTCAGGGTATATTTTACGTTTTTTAAATCTGAATGAATGGTTTTTACAGCTTCTTTATGGTTTCTATAGTAATGACACAAAATATAGTTCCTGATAATAAGTAAAGACCCAGTTTCACCATATTGATCAAGTCATCGATGTATGCTAATTTACGAATCTGATAAAAAGTCCCTTTTTGGCGAACCATCGTTACAAATTGACAATTGTTCAGCAAACATCTTTATTATTCTATAGTAAATATTAAATACATACCAAGTTATTCAAACGTTTTTATTGATTGATATTCATTCAAACAGCTGTTTGTAAGCCACGTATACCGCATAAAGCTAAAATTGCTTTAATAAATTTTATATAATTTTTGAATTAAAAGCTGTTAATGAGAGTGAGTGGTTTTAATATTGCTGCTATAGATTTATTATATTTGTAGTTATAGTTAAATCATTTTAATAACGTTGGTCTCAGGTCAGAGGTCTGCAACCACCAAACAAAAATAAAAAACTTAATAGAGGAAAGAATCTAAATTTTGATTTTGATAATTATCAGTTTTATCTAACAATAAAACGACTTTCGATTAAATTAATGTTTGTGGACTTCTGATTTGAGACCGACAATATATATTCAAAATATGAATTTAAATTTTGTGTACTGATTGTTTTGACATTGACCAATCAATCAGAGATCCGAACGTTATACACAAAACCGGAACAATATTTTTAAAAATAATGAGATTTATAATAGAACATAATAGAACAGAACTGTACTTACACGTGTTCTTAAAGTTCAAAACTAGACATTATATTATAATTTCCTGCAAAATAACTAAGAATATTTTTTTTAATTATATACTTAAATCATAACGAAAAAATATATTGCAAAACCATAAAAGGCAAGTAATATATATATAACGATACACATGCAATACGTATAGTTAATTTATAGTATACAATTTCTTCCGTTGGACAGAGTATATAAGGAACTGCATAAAGTGAATTTGACCTCATCATGCAGTAAGAATGTTTTAATGTGAATTTACCGTATTTATAAGTTGGATTATTTTTTATGAGATTTTACTCTTTTATTTCGATGCGTCATAACTTTACATTTATACTTTTATTGATAAGTATATATGCTTATTTTAAAAGGAAAAACTAAGGTTTTTAGAAATGAGACATTGAGAGCAACCTTCTTTTCAATAACCGCCTCCGACTGACCAATAACTATTTCCCATTTCTTAAATCATCTAATGGGCTATACCATCGATGTTTTATTTAAAATTTGAATTACGATTATCTTTTCATTATTTTACCTGAGCTTATTCTTGTAAGAATTTACATATTTAAATAATTCGATAAGATTTTTTTTATTTGCAATTGTTCTCCAACCGTAATAATAGCTCTAAAGTTACCGCCAGCAATATTCAGGTTGACTCTCTAAGACAGAGTTACATCGGTGATCTTAAGAGAGATTAGCCTAAGACAGAGTTACATCGGAGATCTAAAAGATATTAGTTAAACCTTCATCAAAAGTTAAAAGATTTAATATCCGAAAATTGAATTTTAACGAATTTATACATTTATGATTACAATAGTTGTTAATCTTGAAAAAATTGGGAAGAGAAGTTAAGAAATGTAATAATGCAAGTCAATTGACTATTTTAAGATTGTCGAGATTTAGTTAAGATTCCCAGATTTATTAAGTAAATATATAATAGATATTAATGGTATATTTTTTTAATTCAAATTATCAGTAAATTGTAATTTAAACAATTTTCATTTTCTTCTTTTTTTGGCACAGCTAGGTCGTAACCGCTTCCACAACTTGTCCAATCTACAACTTGCCCAATCTCCATATGGTAATTGAGCGTAAAGTGCCCAACGAAATTTAATGCCATTTTAAATATACACAAACCAGATTTTTTTAAATACAATTTGTATTTATTTGTAAAAAATTTCATGCATCTGTTTTTTAACATCAAAAACAACATATTTTTACGAACACTGTTTTTTTTTTAAATTGTAATTATTAAAAAAAACTTGTAAAATTTTAAAAATATAAAAAAGCTACTGGAATCCTTATTTTTTCAAAAAAAAAACTTGTAAAAATAGCAGTTGCATTCCACTTGAAAAACGCATACTTTTGCAAGTCATGCTTAATTTCTTTGGTTTATTATTTTATTAATTTACTTTCCGAGATAATGGGTGTTAAGGTGTCAGGAATTTATTATTTAAAGAATAACCTTTTCATACATTAATTCATAAATATTAACTTTTATGTCATTTG
>JAAAKO020037263.1:0-12577 GCA_010015015.2 Bolitophila cinerea
AGGGTGAATCATACATCGTTAAACAAACTTCGTATACGTATTCCTTGGTAAATTCTAAGACAAAACATACAAATAAAATTATGTCGTATTAAATCTCAGAAACACAAAATTACAAAAATATCGGGGTATAGTGTTAGCACGATTAAAATCGAGTTTCATCGTAATCTTAGCGCATCGGCTATTTTATTAAAAAAAACAACACATTATATATATTTTTCTGGTTTCTCTGAATCTACTATTTTTTTTGATTTTATTGTTTGGGATTTTATTTTTCAGGATATTTTTTCTAGATTTTGTCTTTCTGGTTTTAAAAAAACTGTGCCAAAAGTCATTTTGTATTTTATTTTATTGGATTTCGTCCCGCTCCCATATAAAAGTATACATGCGACACCTCGTTCATGTGTCAGTTTGTAATAATTGCGTTGGAGCCTATCTCGAAACATGGCTTTTCCTACTACAACGTTCTTCTGCTGGAACAAATAATACATTCTCTACAAAAATATAAAATAAGAAAACATATATTAAAAATAAAAAATAAATCCTACAACAAAACCAGAATATCAATGAAATGAAATATATATACAATAATCGAATGCAACAGGTTATTTCTATACATGGCTTATCAAAAAATGTGAAGATACAAATGTATAAAGCTTTAGATACATAAATAAATAAAACATTTATTCGAATGAATTTTTAACGTGAATATATCAGAATTATACCTACTAAACGTTGTTTTTCCCTTTCTTCATCCCGTCTTCTCCGTGCGTCGGTTGCTCGGCTTGGACTAACGACTTCACATAACTTTCTATGATGAGGGTGGCAACCTGTTTGTGTATAATTTATGTATGTATGCTCTTATATAGTTTATTGTGAGTATAAAAAACATATATGATGAAACCCCACACCCATAGGTCCCACAAGTGTTTACAGAAACTATTTTTTTTGTTATTAGATTCTTGATTATTGATTTGATAAAAAAGTAAATAAACATTTAGTTACTAGATAAAAACTAAATTATCAATTATCATAATATGACTTTTTGAATGGTACCGTAACTTTTTCAGTGATGAAGAAAATAAAAATGCATGATTAATTTTTTAAAAAAAAATTTCCAATCTACTATATCGTAAAATAAAATTTTATTGTAATTCAATGCCGTTGCGCACATCCTAAATATTATTATTTTTTTTATATATATTATATTTATACATATAATGTTGGCTAAACTGCCGTTGGCCCGAAAGCGTATTAGTAAATACATTAAGCGCACAAAGCTTAAAAGAAAACCACACGAATTTCCCATGTGCCATTGTTAAAATCAACATGTATATATGTGTATTATCTATAAAAAGATATCAAGATATACCTAGATTATTATTATTTTACACTGTTTGGCGGAGCGTCCTTGTCTGTCGTTCGTTGTTTGTATGTTTGTTGCGTGTATACAAATACACCCGAGGAGAGACTACCAAATAAAAGATAAGTTTCACAAACAAAGTATACATCTTGAAATACGAATACAGGAAAGGAATAGTAGAGTAGTCCAACCGCCTGCCCGCCTGATGCCACGCGCGCTGTGGAAAGGCAAATTCTAGATAGAATAAACAAAGTATAGACTCTTTGAATTGCATACACAGTCACAACGAATCCGATGGCTTTGAGTTCTAGATACATGTAATTATATAGATTATGCTTCTCCCTTTGGCACACAAACAATGTATGTGTAGAGAGAAAAAGTAAATCAATTTTTCAAAGAACACTTTATCGCACGCATTATACTTAAGCAAACACACTCGACGGTAATACTCATAAGCAATGCAGCATAATATAGCAGTACTCACCCAACCGATCACACAAACTTTTTCTTCTTAGACTATTCATTTGCCTGAGTAAACATATTATATATAATATAGTCACGTACAAGCGATGCTTGCGCTAACGCATTTATCAGCACAGGACGAGCCATAATGACGGAATAACTCACCCTTGGAAATAATTAATAAACTTGAGCAAGAAACTGCATAAATGGCATAGCGGTTTACTCTATATACGTTTGGCCACGACCATTGGCAGCATAATAGTATAGTATATGTATATATAGTATATGTACTATACTACGACTATAATTTTTTTTTTATTATGCCTGTTTTATAAACGTCTACAATGGAATCGCACAACCATCTCAATTAATGTATAGAATGTAAAGTATATAGTATGTCTTTGCTTGCTATAATGTTACGTTGTATTCGACGTGGCTGCACAGACATTATGTCGATATATTATATTGTATTCCACTGAGATATATGAGATAACCTAGAATTTGTCAAAACCACTGCCTGCAGTCGAGACCGATGACGATGACTCGCAACCTCAATGCCAGACCTTTACACAATTATTTACTGAAGAAATTACGTCATTATGCAGACATGATTACGGTTAGAAATGGTTTCGTTATATAGAATTTTTACAAGCGTCAAGTTTATTCCCTTGAGATTGTTTCGCATTACTTTGGATTACTGGATTACGCGCGCGTTCGCAATAATTACAGTACAAGTAACTCAAGGACTTAATTAGCATAGTACATCAAAATCACTAATACACACGTACGTACCTGAGTTGTAGTGAATTGAGGGTGTTCTCTGCTGCTTTACAGCTTTATTGTTTTATATCCATTATTTGAAAATATCCACAAGAGAGTTTTCCTCAGTGCTGAAAATCTATTTTTTGAGCGCGTCTAGGTAGCATACATAATATTTAATTATTACACAGGAACGGAAACTAGGCTCATTATAAAATGCATTTTTAGAAAGGAACAAAACACAAACAGGACACAAAAATTACTTCTATAATATACTTAGTATATACACTAAAGAATATGTAGTATAAAGGAAGAGCCTTAATTAACTTTCACTGTTTCGAAAATATTGCTTAAATGGCCGAGACAATCCATTAAAGAATTGTATTTTTGGAAATTTGAGGGTAATTGTTAAACAAATGCCATGATAATAACCATTTGATTACACGCAACTGGAGAGATTGTAAAGCATTAGATGCAACCGGACAAAACACCGCAAAGTGGCGATAAAACGAAATTGTAGAGCTTTATCTCCTTCCTCCGTTGTATTGGCGGCATGCAATCGATCCCAAAACATTTTCAGTACATAACAATCAGATCAGCATGATTTATCAGAAAAAATGCTATGCCGAAGAATGTTTTGGCGTCAAATGTATGTTGCCCAATCACCTAGTCTTGGGTAACACTATCACACTAACACACTTTATATTCCTTTGTATATTCATCATCAAAAAAAGTAGACTAATTATTACACTTTAACGTTTTTCATTCACTAGAAAATATTATTCACTATCACATTTTAAAGATTTACTCGTGCAGTATACTGTTCCATGCACACTGTTTTCTACTGTAAAACCCACAAAACCCGTGAAAACAGTGAAACAGTACTGCGTTGTGCTGCAATAATAAATTTAATTATATTTTCTGAATATCCAAATTTTCCGCGAAGTATTTTATCCGTATAAGCGATTTGCGAAAATTTACTACGACGGGTGCGAAAAGACGCAACGAAAACGACGTTCGTCTACAAAAATAACAAAACTGTTGAACGACACGAGTTTTGTACACACCAGCACAGCGTTTTGCAGACTAACACGGAAAATCCTATGAAAACAAGTTTTAGCGACGCGACGGCGACGTTTTCCAAAAACATCGAATAGAGAGCGAACGCAAGCGGATTATGCGCGCTCATCATTTCGCAAAAATGAGGCACGCGCACTCTCAGTATAAATTGAAATCACTCTCTCTCACTACGGTATACAGACTCACTCTTTTATAAATGGTGTTTTCCACTTTCCAGTATCCCGAGTTGCGACTCGTATTACGAGTATTTTTCCAAGCAGTGCTGTCGTTGTGGTATTATTTTATTTGTCTATAATTATTTAGTGTAAGGAGTACGCTTGTGAAATATCGTCAGGATTTAGGAAATTTGCCTGTTTCTTATATATAAATATAAATATATATATATATACATATACTATTTATTTGGGGGACAGTAGTGCTGGCGTTAAGCAGTATTGAAACTACAGCACTTCTGTTCTCCAGTTCGACAGACTCTTTGTTTGTAAATCAGAAAAAGCTCGTTGAGGAAGTAGCTCTTGCTTTTACTCATGAACAATTGCGTCGAAAAAGAGTGAGATTTTCGGTGACATGGTGACATGGAAAATTCAATTAATGTGTTCTGTGCTCAAGAGTAAGAGTATACCACACTCACACATATAAAACAGTTTCTTTAAGTGTTTTTAAGTCGGCTTCTGGTGAAATCAAATATTGGTGGAAGAAATCAGACAGAAAGAAGCTTTCACATTAGTAATTTTTATGTATTTTTAAAATATGCTTGTTTGCTGAAATATTATATTTTAACAGGCTAAAGTTTTTACTATAAAAAATGTTCGATATTTGATTGAAACATTATAATTTAAATAATTAGTTCCGAATAAAATATATTTTTACATTTCGCAGTTACAAAATTCAACAACACTGACTAGTGGACTTAACTGGATTCTCGTTCAAATCAAATAGTTCTTTTTACCAGCGTGGCTTTTTTATAAGTTCAAAATTGTCCAAATATTTCACTGTGTGCTGGCCTTACCGCTTGCATTAAAGGATTTAGCGTTTAAAGTATGCCAAATTCTGGACAATACCACGCAGCAAAATTATAATGGAAACTGAAAAGGGCAAATTTCTAGAAAATTGTTCAAATTTAGCTTGAATCTTTCACCTTTTTTCTATAAAAAAAAGTCGAGAAATATTTCTAGATTCGAGCATATATAGGTAAAATAATATATATTAATATAGAAATACTTGCATGTTAAAATATTAAATAACTAAAATATTCAATTGCACGAAGAATTTATTCAATTTTGCTTAAATTGTCTACCGCTACAGATAATACAATTTATTTAGATAATTTTCAAAAATGAACTGGCACATGCAAACAATTTCATTAAAATAACTGATTAAAATTATATTTGGCTTGGGTATCCAATTTTCAATCGGATAAAATGATTTTGTGTTTACATACAAACATTGATTGTGACCGAAAAATTCCCAATTTACCAAACATATACACACATTATGTTTGTTTATTTTATATATACAGATGCAGTCTACTTAAAATATTCGGTGTGGACTAATGGATACAAAACACACTCCAATCTATCACACCATACACAAACACAGACGAACAACCATAGACAAACACATACACAGGCACACACAATTCACATAAAGTTAATTCATTATTATTATTGTTTAATTGTAAATTAGGCAATATTAGTTGTGATGACAATACAAATGGTTCGCTTGTTATGACCGAAGCCTGTAGGTGTATATTTAAGTCAAGCCCGCGTCTGGCTGAAAAGCAGGTCCCTCGCGTGACAGAAGTATCTGCATAGATAGAAACTGTATATATATACAAATTCAACAGATATACATTTAATTTATACTACGGACTCCTATATGCTGTCTTAGTACACCCGTAGGCGTGCGCAAACACACACGTATATATATATATAAAAATTGCAAATTTTGGGCGCATGATGCCTGGCACCACTGGTGACCATTGTTTTGATTAACCAGTTGTACACAATATTTATGTTTAATAATAAACAAATTCAAAATATTCGTCGCATTATTAAACTTTTTTTTAACGAAACTATTTTTTTTTGTTGTGATTCATTTTTTTTAATTGGATGATAATATCAAGCAGTCTGCAAATTTTAATTAAAATAACGCCCTAAAAATATGTATTTTTACTAGTTAACTTAACGATTTCAATTCTTTTTTACGTTAGTTATTTTACAATTTGCACAAAAAAAATAATTAGAAATAGTTATAACTATTCGTCATACGTCACAGCGATAATTTGAACTGTCACACTTAACCCATAATACGGCATAATGGCACGCGGTTACTCTGCATTGACCTATTTATTCCCTTCCTTTATATAAATAGATATTGCATCACAACCAATTTTGTAATATGAAAGCGCTTTTATACGGAAAAATAGAAAAACCAGACCACCGGCCGCTGCCATCGCACATTAACGAGGCATCGTGTGTCATTAAACAAAGCGTGCATAAAATCATCGTCTCCATTTAGTGGACCTTTAGAGCTAACAATACAAATTCAAACCTAAACGAAGTTGAAAATTCCAATGGACATAGTGCTCGTGTCTGTTCGTGTGCGCTCACTATACGGGTTGAATGGGGTGTATATCCTGTAACAATTGCATGTAGTCACTCTATATGATGCTTTGAAGCCGAGCTGCTCGTTTATGGGTGGCGTTAGGGGTTAACGGTGAGGTGTGAGTTTCACACGGCTCTGTAATCCACGTACTCGTAAACAAGCTCACACACGAATACATGCACCAATGAATAATTTTGAGGATACTCTCTGGCTCAGCGTCTATGTGATTTGCGACATCCAAAGCACTCACACACACAGTCACTTCCCGCTTTCTAAACGAAAATATTAAATTGTTTTTGCGGGTCAGTCACGCGACACGGTTGACACCAACCCACACACACATATATTTACATAAAAAGCGCCGACACCATTTAGCAAAACACTATGGTTATATACAAGTGTGTGTGTAAAAACCATTATATAGAGAAAGCTTGGA
Source organism: Bolitophila cinerea (assembly GCA_010015015.2). Taxonomy (NCBI): domain Eukaryota; kingdom Metazoa; phylum Arthropoda; class Insecta; order Diptera; family Mycetophilidae; genus Bolitophila; species Bolitophila cinerea. Next base: position 6,705 of record JAAAKO020037263.1, read on the forward strand.
AACCGACGCTGATAAAAGCCGGTATTCCGGTATACTTCGGGTGCGAGGCTGGACATTTTTCCACATGTCTACATTATATATATATATTTTTCTGATGGTGAGGTCGCAAAGGCGACCTTTCTGTGAAGCACAGCCAGCCACGCTAACTCCCTAGACACAAGCAAAGACCGACAAGAGAGAGGAACCCAAAAAATGATCGTGCAGTAGAAAATTAGATTATTTTCCTTCCGCCATCGCTACGTCCCTGTAAAGGGTATTTTCTATTTTATACCTTTTGCCGCATTTTCCTCAAATGCTATTAAAGAGATAAAGTACCTGTATTTATTATTTACGGGATTTGGCGCAATGAAAAGCTCAAGTGAGTGTTTTGGAAAAGCTCCAGCGCGTTGGCGGTGGCGCTACGCTGAAAATATATATTTTTTTTATATATAATACGATTTTGGTGTATACTCTCGTTTATTTTTAAATTATAGTCATATGGAGAAGATTGTTGCATACAAGCCGGTATAGAAATCCACTTCATTGTAACATAGATTTTTGCTCTTACTGTTGCTGTATTCGTTGGATTTGTGTTCATCGTGGTGTTATCATCTGGTCATCACTATTCATCATTATCGTCTGCTGTGGTTTGGTGAATATACATAAAATATTTGTTTGTTTAAATGCACAACATTATATTTGTTGTTTTTTCATTTAATACCGCACAATGCCAACAAAGCGCACACCGCTGCCTCCGACAAATATTTTGATGCAGGCTCCTTAGAAACAAACCATAATGATGTAAAGAAGCGCAAACTGTCTGACCATGACGTTTAAGCAGGGGAGTCAAACAATTTAAAAAATTTAGAAACAAATATTGATGAAATTTTGAAAATTTGCAATGCGTCGAATAGTTTATGTATGTCTTTGTCTGAAATTATGTCTATTGTCATTTCTGAAAATAAATGGCTAAAAGTAGACCTTCAACTTTTGAAGGAACAAAATACTGAACTTTTGTGTGAATTGAGCGATGTAAAAAACAAAGTGTCTGTAGACAATAAAACATAGCCCAGTAAATATGTAGAAATAAAAAAAGTTATGCTATGTTGTGTCTTGCGTTGAAAACATGGAAAGTTCTTTGTCTAAAGCAATTTCGTGTAATTCCACTTCTGTTCAGTCTGTTCCGAGTTTTGCGAAAATGGTAAAAACAAATTATCCCACAAATTATCCCGTCATAATTGTTAAGCGGACCCACACAGACCCGCAATGCAAACAAAGCAGACATTCAGAAAAATTGTTCCAAAGTGTGCGGTCCCAATTATAGCTTTTATGACTTTCTCTTTGTATGATCGTTCCCTTTTAAAGCTTAAAAACTTGAAAGCGATAGCTTTTGATAAGTTTAAACGGACTTGTCAGGTATCAGACCAGGAAACATTCTTTACACTACGCAGTCAGTTCGATTCTCTACAAAAAAACTTGTACAATCAGTACATAATAAATACACAACGCGATCTCGTCACTGATCCATCAAAGTTTTGGTCATATATAAATTAAAAAAGACAGATGGGTTTCCTAGCATGATGGACAATAATGGAGTAAAAACAGCGAATGTAAATAAGATTAATGATCTTTTTAAAGGTTTTTTCGAAAGTTTTTACATAACGGAGAATGTAGATAGTGTCAGTTCTGTGTTTTTATCTTGTTTTTTGGAAGAGTCTGTTTCCGGTGACATAGGATCTATACAATTCACCATCGAAGATATTACTAATTCACTTTTAAAAATATATTGTGAGCAAAGGAAGAGGTCGTGACGATATTGCACCTCTGGAGCTGCAAAGATGTGCTTTCACATTCGAGGTTCCACTTATCTGCTTATTTAATAGCTCCCTTTCGACAAGGATTTTTCCGAGCCGATAGAAGGTGTCATATATTACACCAATTTTTAAATCTGGATCTACGAGCGACGTTTTCAACTATCGTACATATTTCTTAAAAGACCAAACACTCTGGACGTTAAAAACGAATTAGGAGGTCGACCTTATTGTAGGTGCATGTTTTTTTTGGAAATTTTTTACTCATTATAGGAGGTGATTTAATGCAAGACACGATATCTGGTGAAATTCCAACAATTTTAGCAGTGGCACTGCTCTTTTAACTGCTCTTTTTAACTTTTTAAAAATACGTTTATATACAAATTAAAAGTGTATTGTTATTAATATTTAAGGAAGCCCAGCTTTTCACTGCCAGAAGAAATCAAGGCTATACTTCAAAATGGACGCTTTCACGCTTTATCAGAATAGCTTACTGTCAGGGTCGCATATTCCACATTGGCACCTACTCATCTTTTCTAGATGTATTTCATATAAATGAAGATTTGGTGCTTCCTCCAAATATTATTCACAGTCTTCTTTCTGTTTTAGATTTCCCAGCTGACTATAAAGCGGTTGAACTCCGACTTTGTATTTCTGGAATCATTCTTACCGAGTTCATTTCTACCGTCTCAGTATTTGGTAAAATTGGTAAAACAAATGGAGCCTATTCTATTAGAAAACATCAGTATTCCGAATCACCACAACATGAGTTCGAGTGAATTTGACAAAGCAGTTGATAAACTGACCGAACTCATGATGGAAATCATCGAAAATATCGTCCCAATGGTGAAAATTCAAAGAAATACGCATATCCCACCCGACATGGGGACTCCTCCAAGGAAAAAAACATAAACCATATGTATTATTATTTTATATATAAATTTAATATGTACAGATTTATTATAAGTATATCAATATTTTACAGTGCAGTACAAAGTTAATTAATAAATAAAGTTGCTAAAATGAAAGGAAATTCCAAGAAATATTTAATATGTATAATAATTCAGCCAGAAGTGGAATAAGGGTTGAATAATGCCCTATTAGGCAGAATAATCAGGCCCTGCCATTATCCAGGTTGGTTGGTTTAATAAGCAACTTAATAAATGCTTATTCAGCCTTTATTCCAGCTGAGCCTATTCAGGTATTTTAACTTAATATGGGTAATGAATAAAAAACGTCTAATGGGGATTTTTTTATATTTTTCTTTAAATACACGATTGTATTTGACTATTTTTTTTAGGTTTTTTCTGTTTCAAGAAAATTTTGTTTTTCAAAATTACGTTTTTTTTTTTAAATTAGGTTTTTTGTTCAAAATTTTGTTTTACAATTTATGCGTTTTCAAAATTTTGGATAACAAAATTCGGAAATCATTTTTTTTTAGATTCTGCTAACATATTTTCAAATTTGATAATCCACAATTTTAAAAAACAGAATTTTTTATAACTGAGTATTGTTTAAAAAGAAGTTAAAACCACTTAAATTCAGAAATAAAAAATGGTTGTTTCTGTAAGCATATTTTTGAATTTAGAAAACATTTTTTTTTGTAAAACAGCGTTAAGAAAAAAAAAGTTTTGTTAAACAATAGTTTAAAATCCCAAAAAATTTTGAGTCAAATACCATCGTGACGATATGCCCCAGATTTGTATCCGGATCCGCCTATGTTTGTATATATACATATATGCAAACGTTATGTCGTTTGTCGTTTCATCTGATGCTGTACATACTAGTATGTATATACAAAAAATGTATACAACATTGTGCATAAATGTTACTATGCAATGCAGCAAACACATATCTGCTACGGATTGATTTTTATTTATTTAAAAAATATTCATATCTCGAAAACGAAAATACACACACAATCCGAGATACAAAACACATTATTATGTATAGTATATATATGCGACATGATATGAGGTACAATATACATATTTTCACATTCGTAAAATGCAATTTCATTGAAAGTAGGATAATAGGTTTTTCACTCATAAATATATACAATACACAGTGTACGCGCACAGAGGGCTCAGATTACGGTATTTAGGGGAAAGGGGTGCAGTATTGGATGCTGATTTGTGGTGTCGTGGTGTTGGTGTGTGCAGAAGCTTAAAGCGAGCACATTTGTATGCGCTTAAGCGAGCTTTTCTATTGTGCATATATGAACTCGTTTATATTTATATAAATGTATAGTATATAAAATATAATGTACATCACCTATACGTTTGTGTTAGGTGTTTTATATTATATATGTGTGCACAAAAGCAAAAATACAGAATTATACAATTATACAAACATAAAGTGGTTCCCAATTCCATTGCAATATGTCATTTCGTGTTATAATAAAACACTAATTTGCTCTGTATTACTTTCATTTAATGGTCGATCCAGTTTCCGGTTTATATATAAGTGTATTCTCTATTTAGTATATATCTATATATATATACAGGGTGGACCATAAAGTACTAATTAGTTTGTAAATATAATTTGAATGGATAGTAAAGCAAATATAAGAAGAAAATAAATTCTAACTTAAATATTATAAAGTTCTAGGTATTTTATTTACATACAAGTCGAGTTTGACTAATAATCAATGTTTTGTTCTATAAAAAATGTGTGCGTGTAAAGAAGTATTTACATTTTTACAACTCATCGTTTTAAGCATTTGTGTCTGCGTGCTCAATAATACCGTCTCGCCTTGCGCTGTCTCAAGATTATCACTCAAAGCGTCTAATTTATTACAAGCGTTGTTACGTAAACATCGTTTAATTTTTCATTAAAGTTCATTGTATAATGTATAATGTATTTACTCGCGGGATAGCATGCAATCGCAACGCTCATCATGGCGGTGCGCCAAGTGTGCCCCAACCATATTAGGGTCTACTGAAATGTTAAGCAGAGTATCATTGTATATATCTATATCGTTGCTGCATTTTCCGAGCCGAATTCAATATATAAAAATACTCGAATGACTTGCATTTTTTTTTTGAAAACTGCTCTAATCATCGCCGCTTTCACATGCTTCATGTGATCCATTTATTCTGTTTATGTAAGAAACAGGGCTAAAACAAAAGACGTCGTGCTTCGGATGTATAGTTAGACCAACAAGAAGCTAAGAACCGCACGTCGCTTTCGAATATAAAAAAAGGATTTTCTTATTAATTTGAAAGTAAAATTAGTAATATTTGTAATATTTGTTGTGGGATAAAATTTACAGACATTTCCAACCAAAATTTTAACATAACCAGTTGTATGTTGTCAGTTGTGATGGCTGTTGGCTTCTGTTATTGAATATTTTTAGTGTAATTTGAGAACTGAAAAGCAATTAGCAATTAGACTAAGTTTCGTAAAGCAAAAGCAATTAAAAAAAAAATGGTATCTTATGGAATATATGTTTATTTATTCTATTTATTATTTTAGAATTGTGGAATTGTGAATAAGTATCAATTATAGCAAATTACACAAAGATCTAATACAATGGATTAGTAGATATTAAAAAAATGGGTGTTTTCTTTTTATTGGGGGTGTATTAATATTTGAAAGCAAAAAAATATATGTTTGGACCTCGCATATTAATTTTATATTTATGAAAATTATATAGTTTAATGGAAAAACATAATTTTGATATAGACAATTTTTTTAAAATAATCATTAAAAAAATTAAAAATATATTTCTAATATCCTATTTGCGACTAAATATAGAAATTTTCATCGGGATTTTTTTAAACTTTGGTACGATCTAAAGTAAAATAAAATATTATTTAAAATTGTAAAAGATGTAACATAATGTAAATTAATAAAAACTATACAATACAATTACTAAATATTAAAAAAAAATTAAAAAAAATATAAAAAACAATGAAGCCTTTAATAAAAAATAATTAATTTGAAGTACGGAGTACATATTTTATTTTAATATATGTATATTTACAATAAAAAAAATTCAGAACAAAATATGAACAATTTATATCTTGTTATGAGTTTTGGAGGTGATAGAGAATATTTAATTCGTTAAAATGAATCGTA
>JAAAKO020037274.1:0-12576 GCA_010015015.2 Bolitophila cinerea
ATATGTATAGGATAGAAGCCGTGAGTATGAGACACCATTGTGTCTCGGAAATTCCACTCTTGTTTTATTTCAAGATAAATAATAGATGAGTTTATTATAGTATTTTACTTATTTTTGGTACTATTTTGAAAATTATTTAATAATGTTAAAAATTAAAGTAATTGAAATAAGGGAATTGCAAAAGTGTACATATTTTTGATGGGGATAGATAATTCACTCAAAAACTGTAATGAACCAAATAGCCCCAATGCTTGTGCAAGTAATTATCGTTAATATAAATAATAGAACCCCAGAAATTCAGAAACTGTGTTTGTTTGGTCTTTACTGCGTTTCTTATCATTTTATTTATTTTAGGTTGCGGTACCAGATTTATGAACAGATTTCATGGTTTTTCACTTATGTATAAATTGAGCAAACCGAGAAAACTTTACTTTCCGTCGAAGACGGATCGTGTGAAAATTGTCTAGAAATAATTAATTGAGTAATTAAGATTTTCTTTTAAGCGACTCACAACATTATTCGGATTATAATCCGTTTAACTGGAGATCATCGGAATATTTCGCATTGCACTCGTATAGCTATATACTATATTTTAAATTCTCCTATAAGTATATTTTAAACTATCCGGATAAAGACAAGATAAACTCTTATACAAGAAAAAATATCCATAATTGGTTAAAAAACACTTACATTTCCATCTGATAACAAACTTTTACAAACGTACACCTCATTATTATATATAAACTTTTATTCATAATCAATTAGAATAATTTAAAACTATTTTACAAATTAGGGTTATGTTTTGCTAAATTTTCTGCTCCGGGTAGTTTTTTTGTGTATGTATGGATGTAATGTATGTATGTGTGTGTTTACTTGGGTGCCAAGTGTGTGTGTGTTTGGGGTGATGATTGCGGGGAGGGGGACTTGGCGTTATATCGTAATGCAAGTAGTTTCGGCAAAACTCGTAGACAGAACCGTTTTTGATTATGTCGCGCTCGCTGGATCGCATTGACATTCTCCTAAGATGATTTGGTGTGTGTGTGTTTGTATGTGTGTGTGGTGAGTGGATGTTGTATGTATGTGTGCCTGTATCTGAAGATACCGTGCGGAAATAAATGATGTAGCATTTCTTCCGTCCGCTTCACTTCATCTAGCTAAATTAAAATAATTCTGAAAAATTAGGGAGTTAGTATGTGCATTAAAATGTAAATGTAATTATTTATGTAAAACACTCACGAATGACTGCATTGTCGTTGGACGCCTTGGATTGTCGCGAAGCAGGCTGTGGAATAATCGTAATCTCGTCATTGATCTTGAGCGGCTTCAGCAACGAGTCACCGCTGCTACCACCGGCACCGGCACTACTGCTGCTGCTACCTCCTTTACTGCTGCCCGCGGCCGGTGCATTCTTCTTGCCGTCCATAGCCTTCTTGGCAACGGTACTGTGGGCCGAGTACACGTGATTTTCGAACTGTTTGTACATGCCAAACGTAGCCGTACACACGGTACACTTGTACGAGAGGTGGGCAGGTTTGAGAGTCATATTGTGGTCCCGCGACACATGGTTCAGCAGTTTCCATTGATACATCTGTGTAAGTCGCGACAAAATTAGTAAATAAATATATTTGGTTTGTAGATATTGACGCTTTCGTCGTGGATGCACTTACTTTTCCACAAACAGGACAACGGCCAGCATCTTTTCCTTTGTTGGCGGCTTCCTGCATGGAACTTGTGACGAGTCCGTGAGAACCGAGCAAATGTCTTTCCAGACCCTGATCGGTGAAGAATCGGAACTGACACTTCTGGCAGTTCAACGGTGGTCGATTGTAGATCATTTTCGGGTGAATCTAATTTAAACAGAATATTAGTATATTTACGACAGACCAAAGAGGGAGAGTGTGTCTCACCTTGACTTTGTGCATCCATTGCATGTGATTGCGCAGCTGATCCAAGTCCTTGATGTACCCGTCGCAGATCTCGCAGATAACGAACGATGCTTTGCCACCGGGAGGCGTCTGGCCAGGCTTCAGATTACCTGCACCTGGTGGTTTGACCGATGCGGCGGAGGCCGCTTGCAGTGCTGCTGCAGGAATACCGGCTGGCTGTCGAGGCAACGGTGTGATCGATATGCTCGGCTGCTGGGTCTTTGATGACTTGGGTCCGGGATTCTGTAAATTCAAAAGAAAAACAAAACAATCACATGCATTAGTTCCAAAACAATTAAAAGTATCGCAAAATCCTGTGCGAGAAATCCTCTAATAATGCTAAATATAATTTCATCAATTCATATTCATAAAGAAAACCTAACATCGTGAATGCAACAACAACAACAAAAGGATTTCTACTAACTACATCTATTTGGTGGTGTTTGTTTGTTACGAACCTGTAAGGTGTACGCATTGTGAGCGTTTGTCTGCGTGGACAACCCTACTCTGGACACCTATATTGATAAGAAGAACAAAAAAAACACACAATTTATCAGGTGGATTCTAGTGAAAGTTGAATTGAATGTTGTGTGTGTATGAGACGACTTAGAAGCGAAATAAATAGAGAGAAATAGATGATAGAAAGCGGATGTGATTTAGCTTGAAACTAACAGGAGCTAATTTGTGGTTAGATGGTTTGAATAAGGTTACAAGGAAAGCTTGCGAAATTTGATGGTTATGTGTTTGCTATGACACCTAAGCAATGAGGACAACACAGGCATTATGAACTCCTAGCGTACCTGAACAAATTGCCCGGATGAGCCGATCTGGAAGTTGTTGGGCAACTGCATGCCAGACACTTGTGGCCGAATCTGTCCCATATTGTTCCGTAGTACGGTTCCACCGGCTGGAGAGGTCTTTGTGATCGTCTGTGGACGACCTCGGCCTCGCATCATCGTTGCATTCGCAACATTCTGTCGTATAATCGCTGCTCCACTGGCCGCTCGCTGTGCTTGTGCTGCCATTGCCTAAAAAATACCACAATTGTTAAATAAGTTTTATAGCTTGCAGTCTAAATACGGTCATGTCATACCTGATACGCAGTCGCTGTGCCGACCAGTCCGTGCCGGGGCTTAATGCGTGGAATTTTCGCGGGCGGTTCCCAGTCTATGGGCGGGTTCAAGTTCACCTCTGGCCGGAACTTCTTGACGCACACGAGCGCATGTCGTCCCAGCTTCGAGCGACCATTATCCTCGAACGGACAATTCGGACACTGATGATACGAGATAACCTTCTCGAGGCGAGCCTTGATATTGTGCACAGCCTCCATGTGGAACAGAATATCGTACGGTGGACGCGTCTCAAATTTACAGAAATTACACTTGTACATGTGCTGGTTCATGTGCGGCGTCTCGTAGTGATGTGCCATGGCCAGCGAAGACTCGGACTTGTAGTTACAGTACTCACAACGTTTCGTTTCGAACTTGAACACTTCGTTTTTCTTCTTTCTCTGCTCCAGATCATTTTCCAGCCACTCGATCGGTAACTGTAGACTCTGAATAGCTTTCTCATCTTTGCGATTGATCTTCTTTTTCAGCTGACGCAGTATATCGGTTTCCTTGTGCTCGTTCACCAGGTCCAGACCGATTTCCATAAAGAATTTTCCCAGTGGACTCTCAAAGTAGTTGTCACGCTTGATGCCCAGTGCTGCGTCTTTGTTTGCTGCCGCATCGGTCGGTGTACCGATTTGCGTTTTGATTGCATTGAGATCTGTTCCGGATGTTTTAATCAACACTTTGGTGCGTTGCTCCGAATCGGATGCTTCGTCATCGGTGGACGTGTCCGACTCGTCCCATGATTCGTCTGCGTTCTTCTCGCGGGTTGACTTCTTTTTCTTTTTGCTTGCCGACTTGGCTGGATCGAGTTCTTTCAATGGATCGATGTTGGCCATTGCTGCTGCGGCTGCACTCTTTGCTGCCGCATCGCTTTTGACGCCATCCTTGGCCTCTTTTTCTTCTTCCTCTTTTCGGCGTTCCTCAATCTCCTTGCCCACCTGTTCTACGATGTCTTTTAGATTATCCGCAGGCGGTTTCTCGTATATGTACGGTACAATGAACGACGGTGCCTCCAGCACAAACATATCATCGGTAAGTGCTGGCAGTAGAGGAGCCACAGGTACTGCAGATAACGTGGAGTTCGCCTGTTTTGCAGCCTGTGGACTTTTGTGCACGATCGGTGTGATGGACGCTCGCGATCGATTCTGGTACATACCTTGCGCAGGTACTCCTACCGGATGCACGGACACATTCTGACTGTTCAGTGCTTTCACGGCTGCCGCAGAGGCACCACCTTGTGCCATTATCTGTTCCGAGTCGATGATTACAAGCGTGGGTTCCTTCTTGGAGCCACCGTGAGCCTGCACGAATTGTTGTTGGAAAGATGGGTTACCACTGATGCCTTTTAGGGTATCCGGTGCTAGACTGCGAGCATCCTGAATGGTGAAACCCATTGAGTTCGATTGCATCGGAGAAGTTTTTTGTTTCTTGGCAAGTGGCTGCTGTGAGAGAGGATCCTCGATGACCTCCTCGATGTCATTGTCATACGCAGAGAAATCACGGACCTTAACGACACTCTTGCGTGCCCGTGTACTGCGCCGCGGCGAGACAAGATCGTCACCTTCAGGTTTATCGTTGTCTTCGATGACAACACAGTCTTCCTTGTCGCTTAGGGCATCTGGAGAATTGCCATCGATGCCAACCGAACCATTGTTCTTCTTGACCGGTGTTTTCTCACCTTCCATTTCTGTATCCGAATCGGATAGAATCGTAACGTTCTTGTCGTCGTCTTCAGCAGCAGCAGCCGCAGGGGAGTGACCGTTTGCCGACACCTTGCTTTTAACTGCCACACTTTCAATTGGAGTGAGCGGTGGCATTTGTTTCGGTGGAAGTTCATCGTCGTCTGAATCCGAGATATCGTGTACCTCCTGCACAATAGGCACATGCTCGACTTCGTCGTTATCGTCTAGGTTAACGGCACCGTTCTCCTCATCATCTTCCTCTTCATCATCCTCAGCTTCGACAATCGCTTTCTTATTTGTTTCTTCGAGAGGATTCTGAATTGCTTTTTTGGGCTCAGACTCATGCGTGTCTTCATCAATATCATCCTCATCATCATCCTCATCTGCGATCGTATCGATTTTCTCCAAGGGATTCGGTTCTTCCGAAATCGCTTCTGACTCTTGGGTGCTATCGTCTGTGTCGGGCACAGGCACTGCCTGCGCTGTCACCGTTTTCGATTGCACTGAATCTACTTTATTCTCTTCATCGTCTTGCTGGGAATCTTGTGAGCTGTCTTCTAAATCCAATGGGCCGTCAACATTGACGTTGCTGTTGTCGTCGTCGCCGCCACCGCCACCGTTCTCTTTTGTCGACGAATCTGCAGTGCTCGCGCTTTGGCTACTCGCCTCGTCATCTTCGGCTACGGCCTCCACAGCTGGCACTGTCGTTTCTTCTATGGATATCGGACTCTTCGTTGTGCTACTGCTGTTGCTGGTGGCGGTTGTGGTGCTGGTGCTGTTGCTGCTATCCGCTGCGGCATTTATGGTACTGCTGACGTCTGTCGGTGGAACGGGTTCAACGATTGAATCGATGCTCTTCTTTGAAGAGAGCTCACTCGATTCCTGTGAATCGTCTTGCGAGTCAACGTCCATGGGTTCCTCTTCGCCGGATGCGTTGCCGTTGACACCGTTCATTTTAAGATTCGGATTGTCTGGTGAGTTTGTGCCCACTTCGCCCATACTTTCGAGGGTGTGTATGTCTTCTGAAGAGCAGTAGTCTCGTCACAGATATAAAGACTCTGGATATGGGGGTGCTTAAAGTGTTGCACCAAGATTCACGGGTTAATCGTTTAAGTCTACAAAAGAAAAACGATTGTTAATTAGGATGTTTATATTTTATTGTGGTAAAAGTAAAATGACAAATAGATCAATTCCTAAAAATATATAAATTAAGATTATAGAATTATCAGGTTTTATGAAATACCCTCCCTTTAAAAAAACAAACACACAAACAATGACAACAATTAAATGTCAATAAATATTTCAATTAAACGAAGAGGTTTTTCTCAAATCAGCAAATACTTAACGTACCCGCAATAGCGAAGCCCCCGTAAGCGCAGGGCAGACAACCTAAGAACGACACAAACTTTCTGTCCAATATAAGTATGTGTGTGTGTGTAAATTATGTACGTAGTTTCTCATACAATACGGACTTTTTTGTGTTACTTCAAAGAGGCATTCAGTGAGATTGCTAGATGGAGTCTAACAAAACTAATACATACACACACACACAGAAAGTTTAAGTAGAATAACAAATCATATCTTTAGCAGACAAAAAAGAGCAAAACACAGACACACACATACACACAAAACCCTCCGTCTTGAAAATATTTAATTTGGTTTTAAGCGTAATTAAACGTGAGCCGCCGCGCCAGTTTGTAGTGACACACTCTACGTCACACGGTGCTAGTAGAAAAACTGACACGGGGAGGACCTATGGCTACGATCAAGCAGTATTCTCTATATATTCCGTCGTCATCGTCATTGCCAGCGCGCAGCCATCATTATATCATCATCATCATTATCATCATCAGTTCGCGCAGCAGTACACGGCGAGCGCGTACTGAACTTACGGAGCGGACTGGCGGGCGAATGGGGCAAGAGGGAAACGCTCAATTTTGATGTGTGTGGAGGATCAGCTAATATTCTCTTTAAATTCAGTTGAATTGCGTAGATCTTCCCATCTATGAAAGATCATTTCAAAGATACAGAATCTATAAGCTGTTATCCCAGTATAGGAATATTATTCCACATAAACATTATTGAGGTTATAGACAAACGGTACTTCTGTGCGGTTTGTAATAGACACACAAACAAGGTCACTTAAAAACCACAAACACAAAAATATTTGCAAAAATTAACATTATAGGAAGTTTCTATGAGAATTAGGAATATCCATGACGACGGATGAGCATACACGGCTGAACGGTGGTGGCGGTGGTGTCAATGACAAAAATGTTGATGGAGTGTTTTTCTAAAACACACACACACAAAATTCACAGCGTATAGCGTAAATATTTCATTCACCATTCCATAAAATAGCCACAAACCAGGTGTATCTCAGCTGTTGCAAGTTAGCGGCACACGCGTACACAAACACCGTTTGCATTAAAATTCATAAACAAAAATACGGAGACGTCTTGCACGGAGGTTCTGCCCTAAATTAACTACACTGACACTCGAGTGTCGAGTCGCGTCGTACGCTTGGCCCGCAGCGCCATTTTGAAAAACTAGCGTTACAGGTCTGGGCCCCAATGCGGAGCACATAGCCCGTGTACGTTGACGGCACACACAGCAGCCGTAGCAGCTGCCACCAAACCGTACTCACACACACACATACAAAAACGGCGCATACACACATACACATTCTTGCATATATGTATGCTCACGTGCGTACAGTAAAAACGCCGCTAGTGTATACACATACACTTACACACACTCATCGCTCGCGTGCTTCTAACATGCTTTGAGTTTCCATTCAATGCTCACTCACACACACACATAAAATTCAATTCATCACTATCGCATATTCACATATAAAATACAAGAAACAATGCTGCAAATTTATATTAATCCGGCGACGACGCGCTGCGCTCGCGCGCGTTGTTTACCTTTTCCGAAAACTAATTTAATGTTTTCCATGCACTTTTCATTATTTTAGTTTTCGTGGGTGCACTTTGTCCGGTAATTAATAAAACGCGCGACACTAAAACACGTACGTGGGCTGTATTTAGGCGCGCGCGGCGGATCTGCTGGCCTCTGCTCTGGGACGTCAAGACAAGAACCCCTTTTGCAGTACACACAACTACACACACATAAATCAGTACACACACTAACTTAAAATGGCGTCAATTCGTGTGCGGTCACGTGACGTATGTGTGTGTGAGTGTGTGGATTGAGATTGAGACAGACACGTACTCAGGGTGGGCGGCCGGCGAGCATCAGCACGGTGCGTCGGTCGCAACCGGAAAAAAAAACATTTTAATGGGGTGGTAATTCACAATGGTAAAAACGATATTCATTTAGGTTCATTTTATCGGTGAGAACCGAGTTGAGGAATAATCTATTGTGAATATTTCTAAATATTGTAGGTTATTCTTTAATAAGGGTTCTTTTAAATAATTTTTGTAAGATTTATAATTAATAATCAATCTGATATTAATCCTTTGAGTGAACATCGAGTTGAGAAAAACGGAGTAAACGCACGCTGACTCATCACCACATAATGTTCAAACCAAGGTTAGGACCACTGACATTATATTGTATATTATCAAAGAATAGGCACATTGATTACTAATTATAAAACTTACAAATATGATTTAAAAGAACCCTTATTAAAGGTTATTATTACAATATTTAGAAATATTCACAATAGATTAATCCTTAACTCGGGGCTCAACGGTGGTTTTAACCTTGGTTTTAACTTTATTTGGTACTGAGTCAGAGAGCGTTCACTCAGTTTTCCCTAACTCGATGGGCACTCCATTTTATATGCAATATTTTAATTTATGTTTTTTTTTATTTTCAGGGAAGTAGGGGAGGTAACAAACAAATTTCGTTGATTCTTTGACGCATGGTCTGAATGGGAGTTAGGGGGTTTGGTTTAATTGCATCAGTTTATGATTTAGTGCTTGAGTACTTTTTTCCCCTCCTCCCTTAATATAGTGAGGAGGGGTGAGGAAACGAAAAAAATATATATGCCATTATTTTATAAAAGGTCAAACCTAAACAGCCCTTCAGTTTTTAAAGCCGTGGATTCCCTTTTTATAGGGTAGGTGTAAGCCTAATATGTTTTTAGACCATTGAAATCTTTGTTTGTGGTCGGCCGACAAAAACAAAATGGAACAACTGTATAGAGAATATCTGTTTTTGCAATAGGGGTCTACGGCCCCAAAAATTTGAAAAAAATGGCATCATTTTATCGTTTTTTTCCTCCTCTCTATATTAAATAGTATAAAATATGACTTTTTTTAAATATACCCTTAAAGTGGTCATAAACACACTTACCTAGGTATGCTCCGAAATATATATATATATATATATTTTTATTTTTTTATTTTTGAACCTCTCTTACCCCTAATGGATTTATTTCCCAAACATTAAATGTTGTTTTTGGTGTTGGCGGGTTCCCTTTCAAAACCTATTTGCTGTACTCTCTTTAACCTAAACTGCACTTCAGCGTTACTTTTCCCTACCTCTCCTAGTAATTTTGGTGACATTTGGTAAATTGTACCCAATATTGAAGTGGCGAATTTTGTGTTAGATCGAGTGGGAGGGGGAAGATAAAGTTTGTATGAAACTATTTCGTTTCAAGGTTAAAAAAATAGCATTCAAATAAATGGGGTTGATTACGACCGACGTCAAAGTAGTTAAATAACCTAACTGCGATTATGATAAATGTCAGTTCGAAAATTAATCCTTAAATCTGACAATAGTTAGTACTTTTTACGTCAAAATTTAAGCAGTTCTCTTTGGCTCTGCTTACACACAAATTTAAAAGTGGGAAAAATAGGGACAAGCTCATTTATCAAAGGGGAACGGGTCGTTTCACATACTTTTTTCACCAACAAATTGCCGTTTCGCCTACTTGTTTTTTCATGTCTTGTGAATTTCATTGACTGTTTTTTCATCGACTATTTTATCATTAACTTGTCGTTGACTTTTTCATATAATTTTTGCCTAAAGCATAATGTATAAAAAATCAGGTAGGGTACGTTTTTTTTTTGGTGGTGATACAAAAAGTCACGAAATGAAAGTAGACGAAAAAATAAAAACATGAAATGACGTGTAGGTGAAACGAGAGTAGATGAAAAATCAGTAGACGAAACTTAGGCGATGAAATGAGAGTAGGTCAAACGTACCCTACCCTTATTATTATTACACTTACCCTGGAGCCTGGAATTCTTCATTACCATTTTTTCCATATATTTTATATTGTTTTTGTGTTTCGCTAAATAATATTGTAAATACATTTATAATTACAAGCTAAAGATCCTTGATTTTAGTATAGGTTTCAGGTTTTTTTTTCTCGCTTGTTTCTGGAAATGCATACGAGGGTAAGTCAATATACCTTTACAAAATGTTGGGATAGCGCTCACATCATCAAAACAACTGTGTTTCAACGAAGAACCATTCTTCAAATTACTACTGTCAAATTTGCAGCCATATCTATTGTTTGGTTTTGCTTTTACAGTCGATTAAAACAAACAACTTTTCTTATTTTTTAAAAATGAAAAAAAAAAACAATTTTGTGCGGTCATTCACGGTACATCTGCTCCATCGTTTAATATTGTTTACAATTGAGTGAATGAGTTCAATCGCGGTCGTTTATCCACAAATGCTTAAGAACGTCCGGAACAGCCACAGTTTCCTGTGATGCACAAGGCATAATCTTCATAGACTGTTTGGAGAAAGGAAGGACGATTAAGACGCAGTATTATTGTGTGTGTCTCAAAAAAAAATCAATGTGGCTTGCAAAAGTTGGAAAATCGTTGAGCTCGGTGTATCGAGCTAAAAGTTGTATATGCGAAAAAGAATTATAAATCCATTCAAAATTTTCTTTTTTTCTATGTTTTTGTAAAGACTTCTTGACTTTTCCTCGTATGTTTACTACTACTCGTTTTAGGTACACAAAAAAAAACCGTTTCGGTAGTTGATTTGTTAAATTCACTGTCCTTAGATGCAATTGATAAACTAAACCTGTTTTCTTTTAATTGAGCTTGAGATTGAGCTTTACATTGTACACTTCTATTTAATTTTGGCCAATTGGATAAATTATTGTAATATGTTGATTTTTAAATATGCTTGAAGCGCAAAAGTCATGCACACGCTTGTGCATGTCATCAGTTTTTCAGGATGTCAAAATTATTCAATAAACTATTAAAAGACTCGTAAGACTCATAACGCATTTTCCTCTAGCACTCGTTATACGGACCTAAAATAAAAAAAAATCGTTCATTAATACGATTGAAATGACAAATTAAAGGTCCTTTGACAACAAACGCTCCAATAAAGGTACGGAAAACCAGCAATAAGTAATATAACCATTATTAATTGTTACATTTTTGTTGGTTAATTGAAAAACTACTATGTAAATGGTTACCGTTATCATCCGGTATTTCATCAAGGTAATTAGGAACATTGAAAAGCTTATTTCTCTTAAAATAAAAAAAGTTAAGCTTTAATTAATTGTATAAGCTACAAGGTGTACTACGCCTTACGATATAAAGTATAAATTGTGTCAGTCAATCTCAAAACTTATTAGGAGACATAAACGATGGTGAAATATATGTTTGCGTATGTCTATACATGGCAATGCATACGAATACGAGTATAGTTGAAATCACTTGCAAAATATATATAACACCCAAAGTAATTAATATGTGTTTAATGTGTTCATTGTTCATGTTGAACATTATTTTCTGTGGTACAAAGTTTATGAGCCTCAGCAAAAAGTACCACTATTCCAGTGTACAACAGTTACAGTTACGATATAATATGTAGATATTTTGTATTACCAACATAAATATGTATAATCGTACATACATGCATTACATAGTTGTTGCTCATTGCTCTTAATTTTGATGTTTTTGTAATACAGTTTTAATACACATTTACTTTGTACAATAACAATTAAAAAGTCATGCTGCGTAAATAATTTTGAATGTGTGAGATTTGTGTGTTTAATTAAAAGACTTTGTTTGCATATATTTTGTTTAATATGCGGTTTATGTGGTTCTTCACAATGTATCACACTGTTTTGTAGAAATACTTTTTAAATCCCAGGTACATCAGTTATAGACTAAATGTAGACGACATTGAGTTCAATTAGCAATTGTCTGGTTCATCAATCTAGACTTATCTTGTACACAAAGTGATTTACATAAATTATATTTACTTCCATATTTATTGGCACTAATATCGAATTCAATAGTTTGGTTTGTTTGTGGTTGCACACTATTGTGCATAGTGAAGAAATATTTATGAGATGGTTGTGGAGGCAATTCCTTTCGTCTTCATCAATATATAATTAACAAATCTTTGTGTAAGAGTCAATAAAGGCTTTTAATATTCAAATAATATATTTACGTGTATTATTTAAATTGTGTTATCTTTGACTCAGACAAAGTAAGAATCCCTCGTATCTTATACTTCTACAGATGAACTGGATATATTTGATATTTTATAACTGATAATCTGCGATAAAAGAAACCGTACATCTTTATGGGATCTACTAATTTCCCCAATTCGAAAAATAAATATAAAATACTTGTCTGATATTTAAATTATTATTATTATTCTCAGGATATATTTTTGGTATTTTTTTTGTTTTTCAGATATTTTCTGTTTTTTTTCAGGTTTGACTTTTTTTTTATTTATAAACAAATATAAAGAACTTTAAGCTCGTACGTATATATTATAGTGTTTTTTTATAGTGCATAAAAGTAAAAAATAGTTAGCAGAAAGGGTGACAGGCAAACTATACCTTGTAAAAATCTCCCAAAATCTCTTTTCTCTCTTCTTCTCTTGTGTTTT
>JAAAKO020037285.1:0-12575 GCA_010015015.2 Bolitophila cinerea
ATTTACCATTTACAGCAATCAAATGTTTCTCTATATTTAAAAAAGTCAAAACAAAACAAAATCAAAATAATACGTAATTTAATTAATTTATATATCTTATTTACAACACATAAAATTTAAATATATTATATATACAACTATATATGGTACATTATTTAAATTACAAAACTCTTATTTTAAAACATTTTGTCCCGTTAGGAAAGTCAAAATATTCAATTTTCTTAAAACTAATGGTTTGTAATTTATCCAGGATTTTATAACAATTATAATAAAAATCATAAATAATTTTATATTCATTTAACACAAATTTTATATAATCTGTTTTCCTGTTTTCTGTGTTTTAATTCTTATTTAAATATTAAATAAAATATTACCGTTTACTACTACAATAGTGGATATGGTCTGTCCGTTTGTTACATTCCATGTGGAAAAATACCATTTTTGCGAAGTTTGTATATAGCGTTTCTGCACGTAGTGTATAAACGTCCTGTCATATACTGTCCGGAATATGAAAAATATATGTCCTAAATATGAAAAAAATATTTTAAAAATGATATCACTTTAACATTTAAACTAAAAGTTTTACCTGGTTTTCGTTAACAAAAATACTACAAATCTGATTTGCAATATTATTAAAATCGTTTGATCGCATAAACTTTTTTCGCTTGACGAAAAATTGAACGATGATTTTAATGAACTCGTACTCTTGTGTAGTTTTCTACCAATCTTTTCCCGGTATTGTGTTTAAAACAAATTTAAGATCCTGAAAAAAGCAAAATACGTACATTAAATTAAGCTCGAATATATATATATATATATATATATATATATCGTCTGTAAATTTAGTTTTTGTTGTTGCAAATTTAGTATTTAAAATAACTTATTTATTTCAAAAAAACAAATTGCATGTTTCTTATACAAAAGAAATTTAAATTAAATATTTTGAAAATGTTTATAATAAAAATAATATAAATATAATATAATACAAACAATTTAAATTAATACTAAACATCAAACATTACTATTATTAAGAATTCGATGTGTATCTTTTTACAATATTAACCACTAGAAAAAAAAACTAAAAACACAATTAAATTTATAATTTAATTATCCTTATTTAGAAGTCGATTTTTAAAAATATTTAAGGGTGCCGAACTTATATGATTTGTACTATGTAGTAAATTGTTAAATTTAATTGAAACTTACCTAGAAATGTATGCTATTGACCTAAGCCCCAATATTGCACCCATTTCTCCATGACTGTCACCGTCTGGTTATGTCCTTCGATGGACGATTCCATTATACATGTTGACTATATTCCTTGACCTGCCGATCTGGTTAGACGCACTAATTGTGCTATATAACCTAAATAAATATTTGTGGAGTACCCGCACTGAATATTTAGGGTACTCGCACAAAATGTATATGGATACGCACCTAGTGTTTGTTGAATACACTCACTTTGGGGTACTCACATAAAAAGTTTGTGGTACAGGCACTAACACGCACTGGATGGTTAAGGTTATGTTTTGCGCGTGGTACACGTGATGTGAGGGCACACGACACAGGCACTTGTTTGCAGTTTATAAGCACTGAAAGCTTGTGGTATATACAGGCACTTTAGGATACACACACTAAATCTTTGTGGATACACGCTGTAAATGTTGGGGTACGACGCACGCAGTTTTTGGTATAGAGGCACGGGGCACACGGACACGGCGACACAGATACTTTGACGCACACAAAAAAGGTTCATACGCAAGTGAAGAAAAAATACGAAACAGCCCGGCAAAACTATGCGGTCTATGCATAAGCGTTGTTGCCAGACTTAAAAAATAGATTGTACTATTTTATTTTTTTATGACAAAGAAGTAGTAAATGCAAATACAACATGCATCAATTTCCATGTCCGGAAAATAAAGCCACTTCCACTTCACAGACCAATTGCCAATTTTAGGTACGCGTGAGATTCAATTCATGATAATGTGTGTAATATAATATAATATATTTAGTATAAAGAGTTGAATAACTAGGAAACTTAAAAAAAAATCATTATATTTATTCCATAAAGTAGGTCCAATTAGTTTTTTTGTTATATGTATTCCTAAAACTTTTACTTAACATTATTTTACCTATTAATTACTCACTTTAAAAAGTGCCATTATATAAAATTGGACTTAAATTATTATTAACAATGGCTTTAGGATTTAACGCTAGATTTTATTTTTTCAAAATGGATAAGAAATCTCCTATAGTTATGTTAAAAGTACCATTACGTATGTATATATTAAAAAAAAAACAATTTACTCTGTCATTAATTGTATAGCTAAATATGGCAACGTTGCTCATCGAACAAGCAGTATAATGATATTGAAGACTAGAAATAAGCACAGTGTCGTAGTGTAAAATAATAAATTGAAGGGGATATATATAATAATGTTTTTGCATCATGTTTATTTGTATGTACATGTACAAAACCGCAAGAAAATTGCCAATAAGTCCGCTCAAATAAGGGCGCCAGAAAGTGGGCCTGGTCTGTGGATATAATTAAGTAAATTTTAAGCCATTATTAGATCTCTTTTAATCTAAATTATTTTTGGGGCAACAGTCTCTCGTTGAAGTGGAATGCCTCATATATATATATATATATATATATATATAAACTTGAACATAAAATACGTTCGTCTTTTAAAACCTTTTGCATTGCATTAAATGTATTTTAGAGGTCAGCGCATTATTTTGCTTGGACGCCACTGTTAATTTGCATACATTCACTTTACTTATATTCTGTAAGTTGTGGAAAATTCCATCGGCAATTCCCTTTTTTTACTTATATTCTACAACTTGTGGAATATTCCATTAGCGATTCTCTTTATTCTTTATTAGAAACAAAATAGTTGTGTATTACTGTTCTCTGGCTTTGAATATTTTTGGAATCAAGAAACCTGTTACTTAATATCAGTAACATGTTTCTTGTTTTAATTAACAATTTGCTTGAATCAAGCAATGAGTTACTGATATTCAGCAACACGTTTTTTTGGTTTAAGTAAGAATTGCTTGAATCAAGAAACGTGTTACTGATAGTCAGTAACATGTTTCTTGATTCAAGAATCAATTTGCTTGGATCAAGTAACCTGTTGCTGTTATCAAGAAACACGTTACTGTATATCAGTAACAATTTGCTTTGTTTAAGTATATCGTTGCCTGAATTGAGAAACATGTTACTGATATTAAGACACATGTTTCTTTGTTCAAGAAACGATTTGCTTTAATCAAGCAAAATGTTGCTGATATTAAGAAACTCGTTTCTTGATTTAATTCTTATTTGCTGCAAGGAAATGTAAATTAATTTAATAAACGGTTTCTAAATTTGAGAAACGGTTACTTAATCTAAGAAACAGATTCTTATAGATGTCTCGTTACTGAATTAAAGAAAATGATTTACTGAATTGCTGTAACATTTTACTGAAATTAAGAAAATGTTGCTTAGTTTAAGCATCATTTACTTGATATTTCAGTTACTGATTTCAAGAAACGGTGTTACTGATTTTCAGTAAATAATTTCGTTCCGTGTTAGAAACAATGATGAATTTATCCTTTTTTCATCCCCAAAAATGATCGCATTATGGCCATATCTAAAAAATATGAAAATTTGCACATCAAAAAGATGAAATTTGTCCATGAAAAAGTATTGGACCAAAAAATAAAATCTTCACCAAAAAGAAGATTATCTAACCTAAAAATATCAAAAATCATACCGTTAGTGGAAGATTTTCTTACTAGAGACACGATTTCGCTATCCTTCAAATGGAAAGAAAGCTGCTTATGTCTTTGCCAGGTTTATCGCAACGTGCTA
Organism: Bolitophila cinerea; assembly: GCA_010015015.2. Classification (NCBI taxonomy): domain Eukaryota; kingdom Metazoa; phylum Arthropoda; class Insecta; order Diptera; family Mycetophilidae; genus Bolitophila; species Bolitophila cinerea. The sequence continues at coordinate 3,857 of JAAAKO020037285.1, forward strand.
TGGACGGAAAAAGCGGCTGTGTTTCGAAGGAAAAAGTTGAATTTGCTCACTATAATGCGAGCTTGGAACTCCTGTCATAATAATCAGCAGTGGTACCAAGTGGGAGCTTCAGATCAGCAGCATAAAGATGATGACACACGAAAAACCTGATGTACGGATGAGTGACAGAACCCGTCTGAAGCCAAACTGAGAGTCCGAAAAAATCGCGTTCTCTTCACATGGTTCGATGCGATTATGTACCTTTTTCTCCATGACTTTTCCAAGCGAACTTAAAAGGCTGATCGGACGACAGCTCGATAAGTCGCAGCGAGGTTTTCCAGCTTTGGGGATTGGGACTACTTTAGCATGTTTCAAGCAAGTGTGCCAGTGACCGTTCAGCAGTCAGGCATTGATAATTTCGACGAAATGGACCACACAGACTGGAGCAAGTTTTTGATTAGCTTTTTGTGGATTCCATCCCATCCTGGCGCCATGAATGGTCTAAGCCCAGCAATCAGGTACGCAACCTCGCAGGATTTAGCTCAACACTGTTGTCGTTCAGTGTGGATGGTTCGTTAAACGAGTTTATCAGATTTATTCTGAGGGTCGGCGAGGACTGTGCCGATAAGCATGCGAAAAGGACTAACCTTTTTCCAACAAAGAGTCTTGCTTAGTCGCCAAAACTTGGGTGAGTCTCCCGCGATAGATTCGGTGAAGTTGTCCCAATTGGTATTTGCATCCCGCGTGGCGAGTTGTCCAATAATAATGCGAGCCTGGGAGATGATAAAAGGAGTACCACTCGGTCTCCCGGGTCGATTTCTCGTTGTAACAACCAAACGATTTTTCTCACGAATCGCCGCCAATGTGTCAGCCTCGATAGAGTCAAGGCTCTTTTTGACTGGTTTCTTTGGACGCATCTCTCGCTCGAAACATGCCGCTTGGGGTAAGGTCATCGCCACGTCGATCTAGGTCATATTTGATGGTGCCTCAAACTCGACCAAATAATTGTGAAGGGCCTGTTTGAATGCGGACCAGTTTGCTTTTGCATAAGAGAATCGAGATGCAGTCGACTCGTCCGTCTGTGTATTAATGATTAGTTTAATTGCTGAATGGTCCGATTGAAGGTTGTCGTCCACAATTGGGGTGGAAATGTTGATGTCGGTGTTCATTATCACGAAGTCAAACGTTTCCGACGAGCCAATTGAAATTGATACATTGTTAGAACTAAAAACCATACCATAAAAAGATAAAATTCATCCTCTTTTATTTCATCCTTTTAAAAAAGGAAGAAATCCATCCTCAAATATTTGGTAATTTATAAGAATGTATGTTCGAAACTTCTCAAAAACCTGAGTGATGTGATCTATATGTTTATCTTCAGACTTTGACGCAATGCATAAATAATAATAGCAAAGTACATCAGCTGATTCCTTGACACATCTCGATTTTTGGACTGAATTTGTTGAACGCACATTTATGTCATTTATTTGACTAGATAATTGTTCAATATTATCCTCGATAGTCAATTTTTTTATAGGTTTGATTTCGTCAATAGCACGAGAGGGATTCAACTCTGCTATCTTGTCAGTTTGAGGTACCAAAGTTGTGACATCTCTATTATGGACAGAGAGTATTGCTCGCTTTTGTATTGTCAGTCGTTGGCAGTCGTTTCAATTGAAAATTCAAAAAATATATATAATAACACTAGTTTTTGCGGAAAAGTTCTTTGTTTACAATTTAGTTATTTTTTGACTAAATGTCTTCTCTTTGTATGTATTTAATTTTGGAGTTGGCATTTCCAAACTTCTTATTTAAGCATAAAAATAATGATATTTGTTATTAATTGTATCTCCCTGAATCCTGGAGATCTTGAAAGAATACAATCTTTTTCTTCAATATTTCTTCTTTTACTTCTAACACTGATGTAATCAAAAGAATTGCTTGGCTAAACAAGGTTTATGATTATCTGTGGGTTTACGAACCTCAAAAGTTTATTCTAACCATTTGATGCCATTGTATTTATAATTTCAAAAAAGAGACAACTGTTGAGTTTTTTGACTAGAATTTGATAGTTATCAAGCTTTTATCTTGCTCTATAAATTATCCTAAGACTTTTTGGTATTTAATAGCAAAACCGTAGTTATAATTACACTTCTCTAATTAAATGGATTGTATGTCTGTTTGACACATGGGTCTTATGACTGTGAATTTTATATCACTCACCCTTTCAAAGGGGACTTATTAATAAAATACAGAGAAGGCTAGAGAGAATCATTCCTGGTTATGGCGCAGTTTAGTTTTTCATAAATAAAACCAATTCGTGAAGTTGAAAGTCATCCACCTAAAAAGTGGTTGGAAGCGTTTTTTTTGGATGAAAACTCTTATAATGGCAATATTCCAATAACCCTCTATGTTTAATGTTTAATGTTTAAGTAGGTCAGATTTTTAGAATTCCAATTTTGGGAAAAACGGGTATACTTTTGGATGGCAATATATTAATTGATTTTTGTGAAAAATTCATAATTTGTTATAATGTATCAAAGTTATAATATATTATAAAAGCCAATTTGAAAATGAGCTTTCAATCTGTTAAAACCATATATACGATAACATAACAAAATAAAGCATATCTATAAGAATTAGGCTTTAATTTAAATATTGCAAACACACACGAAAAACTCTAAAAACTGTAAGTGCGCACAACCGACATTGGCAACCCTTCCCCCCATAACCACACATTAGGGCACAATATATCATAAAACCACGCCCGGTCTTGTGCTGAGAATACGTAACATCCAAACATACCTTAGGTTTTCCAGTTGCGCAAAAACATCAAACAATGGGTTCAGCTCAAAGTTCAGGTTTTTCAGGCTGATACATTCGAGCTGTGTGCAGCTTCGAATTAGTCTCCGGAGACGGCGGCCGACGCGAGCCGGATTACTCTTGTTGTTGCTGTTTTGGTCCCAGTTGTAGCCGGCGCCGGCGTCAATTAGCAAACGTTTCAGATGGGGTTGCTCGCTGTATTTTAACAGACGAGTAAAGTATACATAAAATGAAATTATGTTTTGTGTTTTGTGTCGCAAATGATCCGCTATTCAAGCTCTACTCACCTCTTTAGTTTCCACAGCACAGCGGATAGACTTTTTCCGATTCCAAACAACGAAACGCTTTCCAAGGAGCCGGCGTAATCACAAATTGTTTGAATTGCCAGTGATGCAGTTTGACCATTAAACGATACGCTTTTCGGCATTTTTTCAATTACGGTTTTCCAGGTGCTGCAGACCTGATAAGTTAATAAAATACGCATCAATTATATCAGTAGTAGTTAAGGACGGATAGAATAAAGGATTTAATATACATTTGACAAAGTGTCCTGCAGTTCGTCAAATGAAAAATATCGAAAAATGTGTTCAAGTAACTCAGTATCAATTCCATCAAACTGTGATGGACTAGCGGCCACTTCATTTTCATCGAAGCTCTGCAAAGATGGCCATTCGTTGCAAGACTGGGACTTTAGCAAATACATTTTGTCATTTTTATTAAATTATATTTTAAATTGTGTATCATGTCACAATCGAAATTGGCACATTCGTTTGATTTTGATTTGACCTTTGAAAAAATATAAATCGAGTTAGACCACACTTAAACTTGTTGTAAATAAGAGTCAGTTGCCCAAGTTGGATAACAGTTGGTGATTATTTGTAAGGATAAGACAACACTGTTGGTGTTTCTGTCGAAAGACCGGCTTTGAATATATGTACATATATTTTAATAAAAAACCGTTGATTAAAAATTATCTCATTTTTATTACTTATTTTTGAAATAACTTTTTAACCGAAAGTGGATCTGGAAATAAATGTTCGTTTGTCAAACATTGGTCAATCGAATTTCTTAAAAACGTAATATAGATTTTTGATTTAGTTTTTTTGGATCTGCATTGATCGATATAATAGTTTAGTTTCATAGCTGGACACCGATTATTCAGCACATGGCAGAAAAGTGTGGACCATTTTTTTTGGACTGTTCATTGTTAAGTAACTATAGTTAAACTGAATCTAGGTTTTTTAAATTGTGGCATGTCAGGTTATGGCATTTCAGGTTCATCAGTAAATGCTAGCTTTAATCTATCTATCGAAATGTTTACAATGCGGCTTTTAACTCTAATCGTGTAGTGTTTTAGATTACGCTTGGGGATTTTATAAGGACCTTCATATGGTTGTGACGGTTTTACTGAATCATTCCTTATGAAAACGTGAGAACATGTTGGGAGAGTCTTGTGAACAAAACTAGGTTTGATTGCGTGCCATGAGGTGTCCGTAGGCCTTTATGTTGTCCATGAGATTTCTTAGCAGCGCTAACGTCTCGAATTCGGTTGTTTTGTGTTTAGAGTCATTGAAAACATCTACAGGACTCGATGTCTAGATCCATAGACGAATTCTGCTGCTGACGCATCTAGGTCAGCCTTATGTGCAACTCGAAAACCAAGAAGAATAGTTGGTAAATGATCAGTCCAATGGTTTGGATCATGGCATAAAAAAGCAGTTTTTAGTGTTTGGTGAAATCTTTCAATAAAGCCATTTGATTGTGGATGATAAGGTGTGATGACAGAATCTATCAGACGGCGGAATGAACTTGGTTGTTTCGATTTCTATAGGTGTGATGATACCAACACTCATCGAATTGATCCTGTGAAAAAGAACGTCAAACCAGTGTCGGTCAGCCTGGCGTGGTGTTTGTAAAAATTCCTCATTAAATATACGATTGAACTGGGCAATATCCTCCGTAAGTTCATCTATTGATGATATTTGTGTTGCACAAAATTGCGTCTGCAATGCGAGTGACCTCAGCTACGTTGCCGTTTGAAGAAATGACGGCGGCTTGAGCATGTGTGTGGTAGTCGAGTTGCCTATGGGTCACAGATTACTTGCGCGCTGAAGTCATGAATGTTGTACCTGCCACACTAACCAAAAAGCTGACTTGGGCGCATATCACCCAGCCGAAGGTCTTATATAAGTCTCTCTAAACGCTTATTGATCATTCGGAGGAACATCGTGCACATAGATTGTCACCCCGGATACCAAAAAAACTGTACTCCAATTAGAGCAAATAATTGTCTATTTCACTCTCAGTCATAGTTGAAATAGTAATACACGAGGATAGGTAGCGCATTTTTTTGATTAAATTCATATTATAATAGATCGCCAGATTGTTGTCATCAGTCATGTTGATTAATTATGTTTGTTGTTTACAGGGTGCAAAAAAATAATAAGTTAAAATTTATAACCAAGTAAAACCAACTCTCCACAGTCAACACGATTTCTATCATGGTTGTCTCTCATGAAAATAGCTAAACTAGGCTAACAGAGGACTTAATAGATAGAAGATCCTGCCACCAAATGATCAACACCAAGCCGTGAATATGGATACGCTCAGGGATTTTGGGACACTATGTATTGCGATGTTCATATAGTGGAAGTTTCCCTTATATTACTAAATGAGTTTTTTCCTTCACAAAATGTCTTTTAGTGGGAAGGGGAAAGGTTTAATGTTTAAAATCTATTATAAATGATTTTTAATATTGTTCTAGTTTTTTGTAAAGCAATCCACACATAAATATTTTTTTAGTTTATCAAAACAACAATCAAAAACTATAAAATATAAAAACATTACGAAAAATATAAACATGTAATTGACAGTAGAAATGGCTTTTAAAAGGTAGGGTTTTAATCTATAGTGTGATTTCTTTTGAATTAACCTCTTCTTAAACAAACTTTTCCCAAAAATTATAAATAATAACTATTTTTCAGCTTTTCACCATTTTCATGATCCTAAGATATTTGTTGCGTTATCTAATTTACATTATATTAAGAACTACATCTCTTAATATATTTTTTTAAGTTTCGCTGTGAATTGGATAATCGTATCATTTGGCCAATCTTGATTCGGCGAATTGTGATTTGATCAATCGTGCAGGCATACGAAAATACCATTTTGATATGTCATACAAATCGCGTCCTGATTCACGTCGTTAGCTCATTTGTTGGCAGGATTTGCTATATTTTGTCTCCTCCATCTGTTAGCCTAGTGTGAATTCATGGCATCACTCAGAAATCTCTAGGTATGATAGATGTTTGATAGTCTACTGTTCATCAGCTTCTTTTCTCAGATTTTCCTTAGGAAAGAGGAGACTTCTAAAGCCGGATTGGAACCTTTGTAACCGTTACAGTCCAGGCAAGTAGATTCCTCTACTCGTTTCTTGATATTAATGAGATGATAGGTACCCTTTTTTGTCAATATTCTAAAATAATTTCTATTATTTTTATTTCAATTAAAAATGCCGAAATATTTCATAAATGAGTTCAGAAAAATCGTATTTCAAGTCATATAATGTACCTTAAAAATCACAAGTTGTGAGAAGTAAAAGCCAAAAAAAATATTGATTTAATTAAGTTGAATTCATTAAACTATATCAATTCTGTCGTAATTGATCCAATATTTTTTTTAAGTTAAATTAATCAAACTGGATCGATTTTTTCGCAATTGATTTAATATTTTATTAAACTAAATCGATTATTTTGTAATTGATAAATATTTTTTAGTGATTTTCATTGAACTAATTAGTTGATTACCTATTGATCCAATATTTATTTAATTGAAGTTATCGGTACTTCAAAAAAAAATATAAGGAATCTTCAATATCCAAAAACTGGGTACCATATTTCTTATTAAAAGTTAATATTGGTTTTATCAAAAAAAATAACACCATAATTTTATATAGATTCAGATGTCATGGTTTAGTTTAATTTGATAAACTTAAAGGAAAACGTATTCATACTTTTTTTACAATATAGGTACAAATATTTTGGAATATATAAGTAAGTCTTTATAATTCCAAGAGATCAAGAACAATGTGGTTCTAGGTTTTAGAACCGAACTCAAACTTTAAAAAAGTAAACAAATCAGAATATCTTAAACAATACTATGAGTTAACTGATGTAGTTTTGAGTAATGGAGATCAATCAATCAATCAAAGAAGAACCGCATCATCTGGATAGGAAGCAAGAATAAGACAAGTGTAATAATCGTAAACATTATTATGGGTTGAGTATTATGGGTTAGGTCTTATGGGTTGGGCAAGCTGTATCTTTCTCTCTCTCTCACACTCACACTCTTTTCCGGAGTTATTACAGGTCAGCATCTATCAATGAGAGGATAGATATCGGAAAATCCAAGGTTGATTTTGCACCGGTGGATATCTCAAAAAATGTATGAGAATTTACCGGAATGTGACTGTGATTACGCATAATTTCCCTGTATTTCCCAGGAAAAAATTAAAAATTTGCTTAGATAGTCATTCTTAGTAATTGTGGCCGTGAAATTCCTATGGTTTTCCGATTTACAATTTCCGATATTCATTGATGATTTTCTGTTTCCCGTAAGAGTCATTCCAGTAATTTCCTTGGTAAATCCCGGGTTATCTTGGGAATTCCGGGAAACAAATTAAAGATTGTGCTCAGAGGTCATTTTTTGTAATTTCCGTCCGGGAATTCTAAAATTTTCCAAAATTTTCCAGGATTTTTCGGTGATTTTTATGTTTTTATAGAATTTTCCGACATTTTCCAGAATTTTCCGGCAATAAAATGTTCTAATATTTACGCAATATTATTAAATTTACGCAAGTTTCATTCTGTATTATTTTTGTTATCATTTCGTTTCTGGGTATCTAGACTTTTTTCCAAATGGTAACATATTATATTTAAATTTCTTATTATACTTTTTTTGAACAGTAAACAATAAAATTTGAGAATTATGTGGATTCGAAGTTGTTCTTCGTCAGTCTGACCCAAAAAAATTGGAGGTCATACCCGCCCCTGTCTTTCCGGGACTTTGTTTTAGATTTTCTGTTTTCCAGAAGGTCATCATGTAATTTCTCATTCAATCCCTTGAGAAATCCGACCTTGAGAAATTTATTGGGATTTTCCAGAATTTGACAGGATTTCAAAATAATAATAATAAAATAAAAATTGTTCTAATTGGGGTTTCTAATTTGGGTGTTTTTTGATTTCGTATTAATAAGATTTTCCGAAATTTCTTTTTGATTTTGTATTTTTTGGGAAATACAGCGAAATCTTAATAATTTTTTTTCAAATGCATAGGAAATAAATATCACAAATTTTTATCAAAATAATGAAAAAGAAAACATCCCGGGAATTTCCGGGAAAGTATGAGAAATCTGGGGCAATTATTGGAAATAATAATATGTATATATATAATAAATGTATATATGTTTTCATTTTTTTTCTTGCTGCAGGCAAGCTGTGGTATAAAATAAATGTAACTAGGTTTTAATTTAAATACTATAAACTATATAATATACAGTAATAATAAAATAAAAAACAATACTGGTAGTTTCACCAAAAAATAAGAAAGAAAGTATCATAGGTACTAAATGTATTACGGGAAGATAAATAATAAATACATTTAGTTTTAAATTACCGAGTTAATACGTTTAATCCAAGTTGTACGTATTATAAAATATTTCTAAGAGTAGCAAAAACGATTTTTATATTATTTGAAATATTTTTAAATATATTAATAGTATTTTTGATATTTGCAAATAATAATAAATATTTTTGAATTGATTGTATATTTTTAAATTTTTAGATATTGATGAATAATATTTTATATTTTAAATGTTTGCAAATAATAATATATCATTGTTTATATTTTATGTTTTCGT
>JAAAKO020037296.1:0-28227 GCA_010015015.2 Bolitophila cinerea
TTTAGAAAATGTCATAGTGTGTAAATGCCGTAGCTAAAAATGTTTTATAAAAAAGCCAAGCGATGTAAATTGCATGTTTATTTATGTAAATTTGGTACAGAAAATATAAAAATGCCGATATGTAAATTCCTGCCTTCCTCATTAGGGGGTAACCAAATATGGTCAAACCCCCTAATTGGGCAAATGGTATCACAACTTAAAAGTTGTACTTCTATACATTTAACCCTTTGCTGCACAAAAAAGTTAGGGGTGGTCAAATACATATACCAAGAAAGAGGAGTTGAGAATTTATATGAAAAACCTTGTTTTTTAGGGTTGATTAATTCCAATTTTAAGTCAAAACGAAAAAAAAAACTAAAGGTAAAGTTTAACTTAAAATTATAATATTAAATAAAAAATAAATAAAAAAATATATTTATATATTATAAATACAAGCGGGTTCATTGATAATATAGACTTTAGAAACCAATGTAAATGAAATACACTTAAAAAAGAGACAAGTCTCTAAATTAAGACAAACTGTGAAGCCTGATAATAATGGGCGGCTTGAAATAGAAAACCCATAACATGTTAAGTACACAAAAACAATACCTTAACTCAACAACTCTTCATTTTTAACAAAAGCATAAAGCAAAGAAGAGAGAAGAGAGATTATGGGAGATTTTTACGAGGTATATTTTGCCTGTCACCAAATAATGCTTAGATTTGGATTTTCTCTATAATGCATATTTTTTTTAAAATGGCCGTTACTGTCAACAAATGTTTATGTCTAAACGCCAAACATTAAAAACCGCATAAAAATATTAGATTTAAAAAAATATCTAATCAATCTCTGCATTGCATAACAATTCTTTAAATTTTACATAAATTGCAATATGTCGACAAAAAATACATCTTATAATGAATGAGTTTTATTATAAGGATCATGATGTTATAAATAAAGATATTTACGCTCCAAGGCACCGCCATTCTGCAGACACTCAGCCACAACAAGTGTCATGAAACGAACTCGTACACTCGACGACAACGTCCTCGACCTGATTGCAACAAAAGATAAAGTCCGTAAATAGAAAACATCGCCATTCATTCAAACAACTCAGCCCTCAGCCCACAACCCACACACACACACACACACACACAAACAGAGCGGGTTCGTATCCATTACTTATTTCTTGTATATTATATGATGTACACATAAAGAGGACACAAATATTACACATCCAAATCTCATTTCATTCTCGCTGTGCCAACTGGCGACGATTTCCAGCAGATTGTCTCTGCCTGCCAGCCAACACGGACGACGCCTCCATTTTCATTTCAATTTCCTCGCACAATCCTAACATTAATATAAACAAATAAAACCCTTTTACGTTTCCTACTCACAAATTCTTTAGAAACTCCAGGACAGCGATGAGAAACTCTTCTTTTATTTACGGAACGTGTGTGTATATATATGTTCGCTCTGTGTGTGTGTGTCACTCAGCGCCTCGTCGCAGATAAGACTTGTTGACATACAAGCAAATAGCAACAACAACACCAACGAAACCATCAACAGAGCACAGTGCCAACAATGACCCCCCGCACTCGCATTTATTTATTTATAAAGGGTAACAAAAGTAAATATACACAACGCATAGCAAAGCAAATCATACATTCATTTTTATTCCCTGAATTCCAATTTGGCTGACAAATTTCTGTGCCAACATTCATATTTCTTGAAAATATTCTTCTTCTTCAATTCTCGACGACAGAGTGTTGTTGTATTACAAAATTGTAATAAATAATATGAGGTCAGCTTCAGCGCTCTCAATTGCTACTACAACAACACAACAACATTGCTGACTGACTGCATTTATGCATGCATGCAGTTTTGATATTGCGAATTACGTGATGTGCAACAACAACACCACGAACTCGGTTCGTTCTCTGTTTCATTTTGCATATTTGTGTTTGTGTACAATACTCTCGAAGATATCAGACAAACGACACCAAAGAGACGTCAAGATTTTATATGCACACAAAGAAAGATGGAAGGAGATCGCCACACATCGACAGCTATACTGCCACACGCGATGGAATACTCACACAGCCAGACGAAAATTCAGACAAACACAGAATTAAATTGCACCGATTGCATGTTTGGACATGTTTCATCGTGTATAAAGGGCAGGGATCGCATTCATTCAAACCATTTACAATTTAAATTAAAGTCAAAAACTAAATTGTAATTATTAATAGAATGCGAGGAATATATAGTATAGTTTAGTTGGGGTGACTAAAACCAGACACGACATGTTCGTTCGCAATTGATGTTTGTTGACTTTGTGCGTGCGTTAGTGTGTGTATGCATGGTTGACTGTACACTGTACTCTTTTTAGCTTAAGTCATTCCCGCACACTATCTCTCTCTCTCTCTCTTTCTAACACTCCAAAATTAGATTCAAAACAAAAATACATTTTGATTATTTATTCTGGTACAGGTCGTCGAACGGCTAGACAATTTGAAATAAATGTATTTATGTAAATTAAAATGCAAAACAACTCACCACTTTCGATGTACGGAGCGACTACCAGGAAAAACAGCATTAATCCACATTTTGGTGTCATTTTCCTCCTTTGACTTCGAGTGTCTCCAGCCGCAGTAGCAGCGAGTGCGCGCACAGAAATCGAGCGCACAAAATCAATGGCACAACAAACACATACATACACTTCCTGTGGTTATTTAACCATTTTAGAGTGGGGCTCACGGGCACACACAGCTAAACACACGCACGCACACACACACGCACTCGGACTCACGCACACCGACCGACCGACACTATATAATGATATGGTCGCATGCACTCCGTCTGAACGACGGACTGTTTGCGGATTTGGTACACTTCTTGTTAGAATTATTTCAAGGTATTTGTTTGTGTGAAATGACGATCACTCACACTGGCAGGACACATAAAATAACAGTAGTTTAGAACCACACACTTTGTGGGTCCAAAAAGTCCACAATGGGGCTCACGCACACACACACGCAAAACGCACACGACGAGGACGCGGACGCGAACAAATACAGCAGACAGCAGCAGCTGACGGAACTTGACACAATAAAACTGGTACTGGATAAAAATAACACAAACACACTTGTGTTCAGTTCAGACGACAGCGACGGTGGCCAACACACCACAGCAACTCATCGTATTCACCAAAACCTTTGTCTTTGAAATCGCTTCACTCTCTGGCATCGGCAACGTCGATGGAAACAGCAAGCGGCGGCGGCACAAGCGCTCGTCGTCTCTCTTCTGTGGATGTTAACGGACGTCTGGCAACGGTGCGCATGTTCTCTGCAAAGGAAAGGGAAACAGAATGAGATTTTAATGGCCGAACAGTGCGACTGGCCGACGGAAAAGTGATGTTATTATATTTAATTTTTCGCCTAAATTTATTTTATTTTTTGCTTATTTTTTTTATTAGGAAAAAGGAAATTCTTTTCCAAAAAATAATATTGTTTTAACGTGTGTGTAATAAAATATGTAAAAAAAATATACAAACGGATTTAAACAAAAAAAAACAATAAAAAATACATGCAATATCTGACTTTATTTTATAACATACATTTTTGGTAAACAAAATTAAACTGAAGTAAATAATAAAATGGTACAATAATATAATATTATTAATAAGGTTATTCAAAAAAAAAAAAATATATTTCTTTAGTCAATATTGTTAATTGGACGTATGATCGGCAAGCCAATCTCACTATATATTCTTGTAGATTATGATATTCTAAGAAAACAAGTATATAACGGTAAATATGCAAAATTACTTATTTTAGGAGATAATCTATGTGAATGATATAATATAATAATAATAATATATAATACAAAGTCCACCTATTAAATAATACTAAACAAAATAAACAAAAATATGATTCATTCTTTTAGAAATGCACTTGACACTTTTTTTAAAGGGAATAATATTAGAAAAAAATCCACTTTATAAATAATATTCATATTTCTTGAAATTATTCTTCTTCTTCTTCAATTCTCGACGACAGAGTGTTGTTGTATTACAAAATTTTGCAATAAATAATATGAGGTCAACTTCAGCGCTCTCAATTGCAACTACAACAACACTGACTGACTGCATTTATGCATAAATATGTAGTGTTACATTTTTAGTCTTAGAATCTCTATCAGAATATATAGTCAGATCTTGCCACAGTAATTATACTCGCTTCAAAAACACAATTTTAAACTTCAATTATCTTATCAAATTAGTAACAACATATTTAGCGTTAAGTATATTTTTTCCAAAAATGTCATTATTCCCCAATTATTAAATTATTTATTTAATAGTTATTAATACTTAATACAACAAAAAAAAAAAGTAAAACATTGCTTGAATCATACAATTTTTTTGATACATATTATCAAATAAATAACTTATCAGGGATCAGATGTTATACAAAATAAAGTTTTCTGATCCAGACCCTCTTTTTTGGAATCGATATATTTTTTTCATAAAATAAAACTATAAAAAATATATATTTAGATTTTTATTTTAGAGCACAAAATCTCTTTCATGGTGAAGTTTTTTTAAAAATTGAATGCACATTTTTCTTTTTTGTTAGGGCTAAGCCCCTAAGTAGAACTTTAGTACAATAATTCGACGGGGCGAAGCCCCTGAGGGAGGGTCAAAGATTGTATGAATTATTTTTGGTTTGAAGGTTTTTTTTAACAGATTTTAAATGACTGAATTAAATAAAAAATAACTGCTTTTATAAAAATAAAAAATAATGTTTTAGGTTTTTGTTTTTTTTATTTATTATTTAAATTAATGTAAATTTTTGGCACCCGGTTTTTCATTTTGAGCTACTTGGATATATAGGTGTTGCCGAAGGTGATACGATTTCTACACAACCGAGTCAGGTCCCACTGCTCATTTTGTCTTTATACTTTGAGAAATAATTTTAACGGTCATTTATTTAAGCGGCATACATCCCACGGCATTCATCCCACTTTTGTTTCGTGTTATATTGTCTTTTGTACAAACGAAATAAAAATCATCTTTTAGCGCATAGATCCCACGGACTTACATATCATCTCGTTTAGGTATGTCGTTATATGAACAGTGTGTGATAATATTTTTGAAACTGTGGCAGTGGTATGTATGCCAATATTTGTTATTTTTCTTGTTTGAAACTCTTTAATTCAAATGTCTGTGGTAAGAAATATATTTATTTTTGTTTTGCCAAAAGTTTTTTCCTTTTAATAATTGTTTCGTGGGATGTATGTCTGTGTTAGATATTTAATGCCGTCGTCATATAAATGAAATTGAATGAAACTATTTTTTAGTCTTGGCCACCTCTGTAATGATCTGTAAGCTTTTATACAAAATGTATATTATTATGACTTTAACATTGTTATTATTTTTGTTAGAATTACGAATAGAACTAGGACAAAATACTATTTTTTGATAAAATCTCGAAAATACAAATTTCAAACACATATATGCCTGAAATTCTTATAAAAACAAAAAAACGTAGCCTAAAACCAACGGCCTGAAAAAAAGTTTGAAAAACCATTCTTTTTAGCTTGTTATTATGCCTGAAAAACAGTTTTAAAATCCAATTGCCTAAAAACTTATATTATCTGTTATTTTGTAGGTTATTTTGTTATTATTTTGTTGAATACAAAAAAAACTTTAAAACCAATTGCAAACACATATCTGAATGACAGGCTCATAAAACAAAAAGCCAAATGCTTAAATAAAAAGTTTTAAATAAACCAATTGAATAAAAACTATATTATATCTTCATTTTTTGCCTTCTTTTTGCAGATCATTTTGGCCTTAAAACCAATCTCGAATTTATTGCAAAATGTTTGATACCATATTCCCGTTTGATGATAGAACCAAGTAACCAATAGTTTATGGTTTTTAAAAACATATTAATATTCCTAATGTACTCAATGTCCTCTTTCTAGCACAGTTATCCATGTTTTCTTACGATGCTTGGTTGCTTCATTATAATTTATATAACATTTTAAAATACATGTATCTGTAATATAAAACAGAAACTTAAAATTTAATTTCCAACAATTTAATAAAAAAAGTTACTTGGTTCTATCATCACACGGGAGCATAGTATTGACCACTTTGTCTCTTACCCGATACGTTCAAAATTTCTCTCAGTTAGAACTTAATAGTAATGGTGTATGTCTCTCTCGAACTTGCTTTCTATTTCCTGTATTTTTATTTTGATTCCACTTTACTGTCCATAATTAAAACTAGCTTTATAAGTTTAGTTTCGTTTTATTAGTGAAACTTTACAAGTTTACAAAATCAAAACGATGCCTATCAAATGTGTTATAACTTCCATTTTCGAAATGATTGTAGAGTACATCAAAACTGTACAACAAAAATGAACACTATATTTAATAATTAAGTAATTTATTGCACTAGTTTTTCTTTTTCTCCACTCTTCCGGTTTTCTGTTTTTGTATATAATATTATAATGTAGTGATGTGTATATACATGTTGAAGTTACTTCATATTAAAATTAAAAACAAATAACGCCAGCCAAACCGGCTGGCTAAAAACAACCTAAAAAACGCGAGTCTAAAACTAAACTATCTGCATATATAGTAAAGTATAGTTTAGTTATATTATGTAGTATATTAGATACGTACAATGTCTCTTTTCTTGTGTACAAATAAAAAGTTATGTGTATAATAAGCCACAAAATCACACATTTCCAGAGACATGGTATAATATTATGATTATTATTTTTGTGTTGAATATTATTGAAATGAGGAAGAGTCACAAATCTGCCGATCTTGTGCAGCCATCTATTTGGTGGTGGTATTCATTGGTATTTACAGTAGGGTTGGTTGTTATATGTGCACTCGTCACACCATTCACCGGGCCGTGTGGGACGTTGAGCTGTTGAACGCCTTTATCACGAAGAATCCGACCACAGATGCGGCTGCGATGCCCAGTCCGGCCTTCCACCACATCAACGGATCACCAGGAATTATTCCAAAGTGTTTTAGATGCCTGTGAACAGGAAATATATGATTTTGATTGTTTTCATAATACAAAAATATTGTGATGTTTGTTATTTTAGTTAGGTACACACTAAACACACAAAAAATATCAATCAGAGGTTAGATTTAGTCTTGTTATGTCATTGTGATAAATCATGCATTTTGATGATATTAGAATGGTAGGCATACACACGTAGTATTTAATATTTATATATATACATATATAGCTTATACATGCAAATTATTATAACCAATGCAATGAGAACTATAAAAACGGTTAGCACACAAAAATAAAATACTAGATAACACACAAAATTCAGTTCAAATGACCTTTGACACGCTTCGTGCCATGTCTTCTGTGCAATCGAGTCTAAAAGTAATAATTTGGCGATATGGCGCAACGGACTGTAACGGAAGAATACAAAAAATAAATTGAAATTAGTGTGTACACCGGAAGACAACAAAAATGTATTTGTATCATGAATAGAAAACGAAAATATGTTCACCAAAACCTGAAAGAAAAAAAAGAAAAACCAAAAAACACCACTAATTTATACCAAAATTCTACACAGAAATGATAAGAATGACAACCCGCATCCATCTACAAATAATATTGGGCGAATTATAATTACATTACTAACTATAGTATATAAACTAAGATGTATATTATATATGTATTAAAAATAAGTGAGTAGTAGTATGCGTGCGTGCTTGAGTGCGCACGGTCGATGAAACTTACGCCGTTTCCAAGAGTTGCACAAATCGGTGTTTGTAAAACAAAATCCAAGCCGCCTGAAAACGCCTGGTAATTCAGCAGTAGAGGTGTAAAATAGAAAAATATTAGTTAGTAACATTGTTGTAAAATATATAGCTAGACACTATAATTTAAATTTATTATTTTGATAATTTTATGATGTTATGATCCGATAAGATTATAAAATTTTACCAGATAATGGAAATTGATAATATCTTGGAGTTATAAATCAAATATATACATTTATATGCATGTCAAATCTAAAATATGATATAAAATTCCTCCTAAATGCCTGAAAACATAAAAGAACATCTAAAATTATTTAAATTTATTGTTTTAAAATTAAGAAGTCTATTCATTTATTTTTTAAAGCAGCTTTTGATACTCAAAGTGAATTTGCAGTTGCCCCTTAAATTTTCAAATGGTTTATCTTTTGGGAAGCTAATAAAGATCTCTTTTAGATTATTTAATAATTTAAAAAAAAAGGAAATAGAAGCATGTTTGTACTACAAAATATTTTTTTTTTTTAATAAACGATAAGGTTTTTAAATACATAAAGAATATATATATATACCAAAAAAACCCTCATCTTTTCCGATACAAGTCTTTTCTTATACATAAAGTTTGATAAGAGGCTTTTGATCAAATGTGATAAACTCATTATCCCTCTTATGGGGTCCGTCCGTGTTTTTTCTGGTTTAAGTAAAATCTGTTATTGTCTGATACGTTTGCTAAGCAAAAACGCATGCAACGCATATTTAACTCATCGACGAATTCTCGTTGGTGAAGATACTTCAATGGCTTCTTGTACATATAATTGAATATTTTACGTTCGTTTGAACCATTTCCATTTAATCTATTTTCTTCTCAAAAAAATATTTTATTCAATATATCCTCGACTGAGTCAATTTTATACAATTTAAGCTCTTGAAAAAATAAAACAAAAAGACTTATGTTTGGAATTAACTAAGCCTATCTACCCGAGTTAGGAAAAGAAGAAAAACCTAATGTGGTGATGAAAAATCTATGACCCAACTTTAAAATATCTATAGAACTATTTAATACATTTGACCTCTGCTATCCCCCACCTCCTCAAAAATGTACAATATGCCCGAAACTATTATGTTACACCTTCAAATAGCATAGCTTCAAAATATAAATCCACATAAAATAAAATAGAAGAAGAAAAACTCCACTCCAACAAACGCAAAAAAAAAACTAATTTCAATACTCACGGAAACGCTGCCATTGTCGCCAGTTTAACGTACAAATCCTTCTTGTTGTGCTTCAAACTAAACATTTGTGGCGGCAGCAGCTTGTACTTGTGACAGAACTCTTGCGGCTGCAACAAGTAGTCCTGACGCACTTCCTCCAGATCGCTCTTCGTGCCGGTAATCAAAACCGGAATCTTACTCTCCGCAAAGTACTTAATGTAAATCCTTGCAATATACTCAAACGATGTTGGATTGTTAGAGTCATAAACCAGACACGCCACATCACAGTGTACCTCATGAGGTTGCAACGGATCGAGTACCTGACGCATGTCAATGTCCCGCAATGCCATGTGCTTCTCCTGTCCGTAAATCTGCACTGTGTTTATGCAATAGTGACTACCGCTGCGAAACTCTTTCTCTGCTAGTTTCTTCATGTCCTCAGCGACGAGTCCACGACACAGTGAAGTTTTGCCGCATGCCTTTGGACCGATCACGTGACACATGTACACCGATCGACTGCTTTGCTTCTTGGCTAGATCAAGGCGACGCTCACGCGTTACATGTATAGCGGCCGCTTGTGACTCGTTCTCGTGATTATTGAAACCTAAATAGGCCAGGTACTCGAGCGTCTTTGGCAGATCAATAAGCGTCATCAGTGTCCAACGGCACATCCATCCGTGCAACGTAAGCCAACCACGTTCATTCGTAGGCACGGTACGACGCAAATCCGAGAACGATGACCATGGTAACGCTGGGCAAGCATTGAAAATCGATTTGAACTCTTCGTTGGACAGAGCTCCGTCCTGGTCACGATCACTTCGCTCAAAAATACTAGTCAAAAACTGTTGGCCACGATGCGAGAGCTCTGTACTACTGCCAGGTGGTATTTTAATTGGTGGCTGCAGGTATTCTTTGCTCATCTCAAGGTTCTCGTTGTAGCCAAAACGACGCAACACTGCCCAGGTCGTTTCATTTCTGCCGCGCTGTATAAACAAGCAATGCAGGAACAGAAAACCTTTAAGTGTGACCGAATCATCCATAATGCCATCGGGGATATTTTTGTTTAGCACTGCTTTTACTTCGTCGAGTACTTGTGGCTGTAACGGGGCATTGAAACAACGTCGCTGGAAGTGATTTAGCTCGTAGTCGTTCAGCAGTCCGTCGCCATCGATGTCGCACACCTTAAAAATGCGCACCAATGCCTTTTTGCAAGCGTCCGTTAGCTGAACAGGAAACGAGAGAGAATAGATTCGATAGTTTGTATATTGAAAAAGATTACTTACATCCTGATCTTCCATCACGTACAACGGAGCCGTTGGATGCAAAACAGCCTTTTGGGCATAGTAAAACATCTCGGATATGTTGTGCAAAGTCTTTGCAGAGCACTCGACGCAGCTCTCCACCTCTGGGAAGTCTTCCATGATCGTCAGAACGTGCTGCAATTGATATATTATTAATAAATATTTAATAATACCATAAAAGAATAAGCTTACATCTATGGTTGAATATTCCACCAAATCGATCTTGTTTCCGACCAGCACGACGGGTTTCCGTTGATCCGGTGCAATGCTGTCTCGAATGAATGGCAACCAATACGTTGTGATGCGATCCAGTGAGTTCTCATCTTCTACCGAGTACACAACGCATACCACATGAGCCTTATTGATCTCTTCCTGCAATTGTTCGTCTGACTGTTCGGCTGCCGAGTAATCAACAATATTGGTGGGCACCTGTTCGGGTGTCACGTCAGCCGGTATTGTGATCTCCTCAGCCTTCGGAGGTACATCCTCGGGAAACTCTTCGCTGACCAGCGACAGGATCAGCGATGTCTTGCCGACGCCAGCATCACCGACAATCAGAATTCGCACATGACGTCGTGCCGAATTCCAAGTTACCATTGCGGTGTCGTTGACTTCTTCTTCTGCCAAAGCGAGAGTAGTTTAGTATATATTTTAAGAGGTTTATTTATATTAAATTGATCTACTTAAAGGCGTAAGTAGTTGTATCTAAAAATAGTTATCTTAATTCTCAAGAAGCGTGTGATGGCGTCGTATATTTATACAAAATCACAATAACAAAAACACAGTTAGGTTATAAATCAAAATATCAAGTGTTTAGTATAATGATTTTCAATTTAAAAGATTATTTTGTCGCCCCAAATAAAAAGGTTGATCGCAATTTGTTTGGTTTGCTTTGCGATTAACAAACATACGAATACAAACATTATTGACACTGAAAAGAATGAAATGTTTGGTTGGCCATGGTCCAAGAGTGCGGCCTGACGACCGGACGCGAGCGGAGATGTATGGCAGTTATATAGAATATATTTTTACTCTGCGCGGTAACCGTTCAGGCAGAAAGCGCGTAATACTCGAGCGCACACGCGTCGATCTTCAATAATATTGTTTTCGCACATACACGCACAAAAACAGACACACACGGCGTGGTGAGGTAATGGATATACTAAGAGAGTATTGTATAATCTCTACCCGAAGCGCGTCATCGATTGTTACAAGCGGTGTGTATTTATAAATTGCACGGGGTAAATTGAGGAATTTGTTTAATCCTCATCGTCGTCTAACATTCCCGAAACAGACCCCTGTGCACAATGCATAATAACACACACAACACGCGCACACAAATACACATAACGATGAGAACGAGCTAGATCGAAGACACAATTATGTAATACAGAATGCGCATTATAAATACTCCCACTCACCTCAGAATCACCGCTTTATAAATTCTATCCGTTCGTCGTTATTTCTATTGACCGTGTAATCTCTGGATCGATTCCTGTTTATATTTCCTCCACTCCTCTCTGGCTTACGTGCAATTCAATGAACTGCAGTCGCAGCAACGCAATGCCGCAAATTCTGTTTCAATCGCGTAATGCGGAACGCTCCAACTCGAAGACTATACACAAAACACACGGAGAGAGATGCGCAGGCAGAACGGTGCGAGCGTGAGACGTCGTTGATGTCGATCGAGCTGCTTCTGTGTGTGTTTGTTGTTTATTGCCCCCAGCTGGGAGCTGCTAATGCATTTGCATCTGAACTCATATTGCATCTGATTTTGATATGCAGCAGCGCGGGCGCGCTCGGTTTATAAACACACACGCGCGTTAATTCACAGGGCTAATGCGGCAATTGAGTTAAAACACGATGCACGCACACGCAAAATTAAATAGTAACTAGCGCGAGTTTAGTGTAGTGTAGCGACCACACGGGGACGGGGGATACGATTTGCAAATGAACACAGGCGTAGAGAAGCAAAAGAGAATCCAATTGGAAACTTAAAGAGTATGGTTAATTTTATTGCGTTTGGCGATGGCTGTCACAGGGGCCGCACGGTGCGTTATTGCGTATACGGCGTAAAACAAAGGCCGCCACCGCTGCGTCATATGTCAATGTCAAATTTGTGGTTGGCTGCGTACTGACGCGGTTGCAAACAGGAAAAACTGATATCCAAGACGCAAACCCTTCGACAGGGTAGACCCGAATTCGAATCGAATTCATACAAAACAAATGATGTTTCTTACGCCAGGTACTGGATTGTTCTCATAAAACGAGAGAATATTCTAGGAAGGCGTACAAAGCACTTAATTCGATTCGATCCAAAACCGTAGGAATTCTGTTCAATCGAATCGAAGTACAACAACAATAATACACAACGCACATTTGCATTGTCATTTTTATGTTGTTATTGTTTTGATAAGAGAACATAGGATATAAGATTATGGAGTTCATAAAATTGCTCATTGTAGTGTTTGCATTTATATCTACTGTGCAGATAGTATTTTGCGCAGAATCTGGCCCTGCTGATAAGACGTTGGAGACCATAAAAGTAGCATTGCCAAAGAAAGAAGATGTACTATCAAATAAGACCACACACGTTGAATCGGCTGCAATTGAATCGGTTGCCTCCGCAACGCAACAACCTCCTATCGCTCCATCGGTCGTAAACACACATAATGCTAGCATAGACGAACCGTCTAGTGCTACATTCTATGTGTTTTACCTGCTGATCGCAGCCGGATTCTTGGCGATGAGTTGTTTTGCCATAAAAGCCTTGAGGTTAGAATAATATTTTATGTAATATAATATTACTTTTAAAAAACGTTGATTTTATCGTCATACAGACTTCGATCGCATCGTGCTAACATCCGCTACAAGACCAAAGGTTACAATCAAGAACTTGTTCGATTGCCTTCGGCCATGGAAAATGCTGATGAAAGCGATGACGAGGACGATCACACAATATTTCAGAAGCGTACGTCATCCGAAGCAGGCGTATTCTAAAATGAATTAAACATATTAAAAACACACACACACACACAATCAAACGTAATTACATTTTGTAAATAAACCAACAATGTGAATCTCCTTTGAATTATGCCAAAAACAAATAAAACTGAACATCATCTTTTGTATAAAACATGCGTGCTTTTATATTTTATTTAAGATTCAACTAAAACGTTGCAAAGTTGTTTGAATAACTTGAAATTGTTACTAATTCTAAATTAGAAATACATATGAGTGTACGGATAGATTTGTTTGGGCTACTGATATTATTTATAATTAAAAAACGTTTTTAAAATAATATTAAAATTACTAAGATACTAGTTTACAACTAGATTTTTCCAATTCTGCAATGAACTATATGCGTGATGTCCTCCTATACCTAGAGCTGTTCCTCGGCAAATAACGAGATCGTTTTTGTTTGAAATCGCATTCGCCTCGTGTTTCGAACAATTCCGTCTTTGAGCAGGTTCGTCGCAATGCCTCCGTTGCTCAGCTGATTCCATGCATTCTTAATTTGGTTGGCCTGCACGATCGAATGCGATACACTCGATATCTTTGCAATTCGATCGCGTTGGCTATTCAAAACATAATATTCTTATTAGCATTTTCTAATTAACCAACAAAAAAAACACTTACGATCTAGTTTGTATAGCCGATGTGGTGGGCAATATCACTGCCAGCGTACTGGCAGCATTAGCTGGTATATGCTTTCCGTCCTCAGGATGTGAACCGGTGTCTTTGCCGAGTTTCCAACGAGCGTACTGTTCGGGCTGAAAGCGCTTCACAAATGTGTCCATTGAAATTTTGACTGTGTCCTTTCTGAGATTATAAAAAAGAGTAAGTTTTAATACAAAAAATATTACTTAGTACTAGTTTTCACCTGCAATGACACTGCGTCGCTCGTTTGCCGTACTCAACCCATCGTGGAGCCGCAAAATTCGTTGACTCAGCGCAGTTAAAGCCATGATTGAAGCCCGCATGATAGCCAAACGGAAACGTGATCATTATCTCGCCGGGTTCTTGTGTGATCTTATTGTACGGTATATTGTTTTGTTTCAAAACCTGTGGACTGATTAAAGTCATTTTGTGTCGCAGATGCGCTGGGCAATCTTTGTGGTTAGCTATAAAAGTACGGTTGGCCAGTTGTTCGAGCTTTCGACCGTGTTCCGGTGGAATGGCATACCAAGTCTTCGGTGCCCCAAAATGCAAGTAATTTATAGAGTACAGATCCATGT
This sequence comes from Bolitophila cinerea, assembly GCA_010015015.2. Classification (NCBI taxonomy): domain Eukaryota; kingdom Metazoa; phylum Arthropoda; class Insecta; order Diptera; family Mycetophilidae; genus Bolitophila; species Bolitophila cinerea. The sequence continues at coordinate 14,547 of JAAAKO020037296.1, forward strand.
CCTCAGTGTGCCATGCGAAAGTGGTCTTCCACATGCCAAAGTACAGATAGGCAGTGTTCACACCGGCTATTGATATACCATAGTCTTTGTTAACGTAGTCAAGGATCGTGCCTAGATGATTGATGTTCCAGATTTTAACGTCCGGATCGGTTAGTGTGCCACTGACGTCTGCTCCGTAGATTGGTGCAATGTACGTAACGTTTTTCCAGTATTTTCTTTCTAGGTCCTCGTAGTCGAAATGTTTTGGGGTACTGTAGCGTTCCGAGTTGGCGATGTCTCGGAATTGCTTAACGGTCAGCGGACGTCGCTGTACATTGATCTGTTGGTAGAGTCCTAATTTCCCAGACACAATTTGATTTATCGGTGAGGGTATATTAAGATCAATGCTATCAATGTGGTAGCCTTGCTTGCGAGGTACCCACTGCGAAGGAGGTATCACCTACAAACATAAAGAACATAAATATGTATTTTTACACAAAATTCTGTGTATTTATATGCAAATTACCTTAACAATACCACCCCTGTGTGCTCCCTTGGACTCCATTAGTTCGATGTACGCTGGAAAATCCTGAAATTGCTTCCAGGTGGGACGGAACACCATAATCTTTGGTTGTTTTGAGTTTGGTAACATCTCGTCACTTTTTCCAAACCTATTTGCACTCATAATTTATTTAGATAAAGACGACAGATACTTGATTTTTTTCTTGTATCTCGTGAGCTTTTCCCCACTTCATTGTTTTTGTTCTTATTTGTTTAACAAATTGCATTTTTTATAAGGGTAATGTTTAACAATTGTTCGAGTTGCATTTAAGGTATTTTTATATTAGAATATAATAAAAACATAATTTTGTACACAAATTAACAGCTAAAAAAGCTAAAGGTAAACACACTTTTTTTCGAAATAGTCAAAATAATGACAGTCAAAATATGTCAAAAGTGGGATTGACAATTAGGTTAAGTATTTTTGTAATAGATTTGAATATGAATTTTACTCAATTTAAATATATATTTTTAAAATCTTACAAAAAGGTAAATAAATAGTGTTTGTTTCTGTTTATTTTGAATTATCCTTTCAGTTCTATAATTTAACTTTTACAAATAATTGCTCTCATTGAAGACAACGTTTTAGGACGCCTGCTGATATGCGTACTTAATTTCATTCCCAAATTACCACTTTCAGCTACAATAATCTTACTATGGACTTGGACACACACAACTCCCGACTACAGCCAAACTATCGGAACTTTGAACCTAATCACTTCCCAAACTTTGCTAAGCCAACAATTGCTGGTCATTTTAGTCTCACTCAGAATCGCAGCTACATTTCGAATGGTTCAAACTGCAAATACCTGTACAAACGTCCGACGGCAACGAAGATTGCATTCGACTTGAACATTGGATACAATTTGTTTCAGCATAAGCCTGCCTCGGCTGGCAACGAGAAACTTGATCATATCCTGACATTTATCTGCGAGAATCTACAACGTTTGCGTGTGGCGAGTAGTCGGGATGCTGATCATATCTTGGAACCAGATGTAGTCTGCTTCCGCGGACTGTTGCGCTTGTTGATGTGCACTCCTTACGAGTTTCGCGAAGGGTGGACAGTGCTGGCGACACGCTATAAAGGAACTGTTTATCTGTGTGCTCATGAGACAGACATAAGTAAGGAAAGGCGTCGCAATGAACCGGAGAGAAATAAGCTCTTTACCTCGTATGGATTTAAATTCGAACAGTACGTATTAACAGGTATATATACAACCACACTTCGTGTGATTTAGTACAAGGTAAATTAATTATATGTCTACAGAAAAACTAAATCAGGCGCCTGACATAGGAGAACCCGTTTTAGAGGGCGAAGAATACTGCTGTATGTTCAAGAGCAAGCTGGACGGCATACGATTGCTTTACGGAGCAGAAATGGATGGAATTGACAGTCAGATTGAGGTTGATCTAGATAACGTAGACTTAAATCTACTGAAATTCGTTGAGGTCAAGACAATCATTCGTCCATACAAACAGTTCCAAAAGGATAACTATAAGAAGTTTAAACTACGAAACTGGTGGTGTCAGAGTTTTCTGGTGGGCATTGAAGAGTTGCTGATTGGCATCCGAGACGACAAAGGAATTGTAAATGAACTAGAGACAATCACTTTGCGGAGTATTCCGCATATGGCGAAGGTTAGATCCAGCATATAAATATGTTTTTTATTATATCAAACTTGTTTATTATCTTTGCAGGATTATTGGTCACCCGCAATTTGTATGGAATTTTGTGTTCAGTTTCTAAAAATGGTAAAGCATGAAATGCAAGACATCGACTGCGCGAACACTGTCTTTAAGTTCGACTGGTCACCCCAAACAGAAACGAATATACGTTTCTCAACATTATACGATAAAAATGTATACTCTTTTTTACCAGATTGGTATATATTAAAATTAAATACCAAAATTTAATAAAAAATAAACTTTAAACACACGTATTTATACATTTAGAGACAGACGAATTTGTTCTAAGACACGGAATGCTTTGTGCCACACTATCTGACGAAGGTAAACACCGGATCGACTGTTTGCTATTCCAATGGCGGCCAACAGAATCATGTATACGCTAATCGCCACCAAAGATTTGTTCTTGCAGATCCAGTTAATTACCGGGTTCGGGTGAATGGTTTTCAAGGTGTTCGTTGTGGGTCGAGCAAAGACCATCAAGTACCGTACCCGGATAATGTCATTGTTCGTGATGACAAAATACTTGTCAGGAACAACACTTTTTTTGCGTTGGGCATTGTTTTCTGTAATACATATTGCTGTTTTAGATGATTTATTGGATAAAGATCCCCTTTCTGTTTTATACCTTTGGTGTGACACTTCAAGTGTTCCGGATGATCAACAAACTCACAAATGGCTATGCACGACATTTCTTTGCCGCAACGCGATTTACTCCAGCCGACACCACAGGGACTGAACGGAAGGCTTACGTGCATTTCAGAGGACAAATAAATTCCGTCACCAAACAAGGCGGTCTAAAAATAAAACAATTTCATTTATATAAATACTATAATGAAACGCGTTCGTATGGGATTTATTACCTTGCTTAGATGCTGCTGCAGGCCAAAATTTAAAATGGAATGAAAACTGTCCAGGTGGCTACCGTGGAAGGCAAAGAGTGTCTTGTGTTCTCGAGCATGTTTCTGAAATTTTTCTTCAGGTATCGAGCCATCCGGGCTTAACACTTCAAAAATATTACTAGGCTGCAGACCATCTGTTACGGAAATGACTTTGGATAGAATTTCGGTAAACTGAAATATATTTCAAGACAATTTAAAAAAATATATTGTGTTTAGACAAATTTGTAGTTCTGTTACCTTGCTCTTGGGAACACTACTCAAAAATGGATCGGCTAGCGATATCAAAACCCAATGTAGTAGCGCAACGACGTCAGCGGCAAGATTCGGATGCAATGCCTGCGATATACACTGATACAGTACTTGGAATGGTGGGACTTGACGTAATACTGTCTGTATGGCTTCGATGTCGAATTTATCGTCTTCTTTAGAGAAGGCTGGTGGGTAGGGTGCCAGTCTGGAATCAAAGCGATAGCTTTGTGCCGCTGCAACGAACAACGACCACTTTAGATCACACGCAAGCAGATCTTTGGCGAGGGTAATTCTAAGGTCGGCAATCTGGAGCAGATACTCTGCGGAATGTTTTAATGCAGGCGGTGCAATTTGTTGGTCCGTTTGCAAAGGCATCATAAATAAAATATAACACAAAGGCGTCTACTTAGAATTGTTAACTACAATGGAATCACTTATCTTTAAAGTTAGTATTTCGATTACGTGTACATAACTACATTTAATTATTGGTATTTATCATTAGAAATGACAATTGACAACATTTGAATTTGAATGAATGTGCTTTTTGTAATCATAAATCAGCGAAATAACGATGGATATAAAGTTGTTTCAGAGGTAAACATATTGAAAATATTACACAGTATTTTATTGGTAAACATAAATATATGTTTTCTTTGAAAAACACATTTATTTATTTATGTAAATATAATCATATATTATATATACATACATAATATAAAATCAGCTGATAAAATGTAGTAGATTATGTGAGAATATCGTAATAGATAAAATTTAAAGTTTTCAAAGAAGTTTTCAAAACCAATTTCATAAATAGTGAATATATGGGTTTTCCTCGGGTTTATTCTATCATTATAGGATAGACCCATATGTGCCTCTTCTATTTAAGTTACATGGAGATGATAACAGTAAGTTTTTTCACAAGAAAATCTCAATCTCAAAACTCAGGATTTCCCGAAATGAATTCTGAAGAAAATTTGGTGCAATCGAGAAAAAAATAGGCAAACTCTAAAATAAGTAAGTAAAACAAAGAAAAGAATGAAAAATATAGTAATATTACTATTTTTTTTGTTATATTAGTATACTTGTTGATAGTTATTTCAAAATAATACATTCTATTTTAAAAAAATATATATTTGCTTCCGAAGTAATATATACTCAGTGATTCTATTTCCAATGGACTGTGTAGAAATTGGATTTCTGTAGGAGGTGTTCAAAGTTATATTAATAAATTAGAAAAAATAAATATATTCTCTATATTCTAGAGGTTGGAGAGAGTGTTAAATACGAAACAAAAGATTGCTGGGGGGTCAGCGATACCCCCATTTATTTTTTAATTATAGATGTTTTTAAAGGTGCTTACCATAATTATTTTAAGCTAAAAAATTAAACAATACGTATGAATATTGTTTTACTTTTTAGCTTAAAATAAATGTATCATGTTTTCATTTAAATTTAAATATATTTTCTATCTTTTTTTTGCGTTTTTATTTTTTAATGAAAAACGCACCTACTTTAATCTAGTACATCTTTTTTGCAAAATGCGTATGCGACGCGGCGACGGTGCGTATTCCACTACAGTAACGCCTGTCAAAATCAAACCAACGCAATAAGCACAAACAAATCAAAATGGAGTCCTCAGCTGTTCTCGTCTCAAGAAACTACATTTAATTCAAGCCACCACACACAAGCTTTGTTGCTATACACAAATACGATCTGTTTTTCTCCATACAACATCCCCGCAGATACACAGTTATCGTGTTTAATCTTGTGTATCGCAGTCGCAGAGTGCCAAACGAATTTCGTCCGAAAAGTGTATGCATATAAAGAACGCACGTGCCCCCTTCTGATATATCTCAGCTCCCCCTGAAACGAACATATACACACACAGAGGAGGACTCCATTCCAGCAGAAGCATCAACAGATCCAAACCAAAGTAGTGCCCGGTCGTGTGTGTACGTTAGTCGTGTTTGTTTGCGCGTGTGTGTGTATGTATTTATATGTGTGCGTTTGTACGGAACAACGCGCGCGAGCCACCACAAATCCAAGAAAACAGCGCTTACGATCATCAAAATAATAATATAATATAAAAATAAAATATTATTATTACATGCGCGATATTGCAAAAGTGAGCATATTTTATGTTTGAATAATATACATATATATATATATATTTTGAGTGTGTGTGTGTGTGCGAGTTCGTTGTTGTTTTTTGTGTTGTAGCACTTTGTTGCCTACGTGCGTGTACGTTTGTCGTTCTCTTCTCGGAACGGTATATGTGTGATGGCCTAGATCCACGACCGGGCACAATACACACCGATCTGGAACCGCCGGAACCCAATGGAGACGCACAGTTCCAGGCTTACGCACCAATGTTTTTCGATTGTTACAGCAGCTCCCAACAACAGCAAATCGGTAGGTATATATATATATATATACATAATCATAATCTCTAAAGAAAGATTGTTGCTTGTGTTTGTGTTTTACAGTTATTTTTTGTGTGTAAGACATAATAATATTTATAATAAAGTGAATGTAAGAATGTGTGTGTGTGTGTGAGAGTGTGTGTAAGCGACAATCGTGTATTAATGTGGAAATGTGCGTATATCTGCACAAGCTCGTGCGTAGCGCTCGCTCACGTTTCTGTTGTGGCTAAACTTGAGCTAAATAGGTGACCTTGTTTGCGCAATACGCACACTCAACGACGACGACGTCGACGGACGACGGACGCGAGACGTAAGACAAGACGTGTGTGTGCACGGTTCATAGGAAGGAAGTGTGTATAAACATAAAGTGTGAACTTGCCGTGCACGTAAGTGTTGCCTCGTTAGATTCTAACTCTATATAGCTTCTTAAATAGATGACGTCTTTATATCAAAAGAAATAACACAAGCTTTTGCCAAAAAAAAACTGTTAAGTGAGAATACGCAATCGCTGATTACGCAATAAATGCGCTTTAAAATTTACAGAGTGGCCCCCCATTCATCAAATGAATCTTACAAATATAATCCTTTGTTTACACACAGAGTGTTTTCCATATTCCATATTAGCTGAGCCGCCATGTTTACAGCTGCGCTGCTCTTCAATACAACTTCCCAGTGTATACACACACACACACACACATAAAAACGAACGATGCTAATCAAACGCGACGAATCCAAAATGTTGGATTCTCTTCTATGCTCCTCTGGCAATTTCAATTTTATTCCGCTTGTGAGTCCAAACAAAACGACGCGCTACATGTGACGCAGCAATGTTGGCCATCACCGACTTCCGATAAACCCCCGCTGAATAGGCCACTCCACCACATTACTCCACTCCACCACCGTCACAACACCACCAGCAGTCATCAACTCACCAGCCAGCCACCACACCATCATCATTTTGCTGAGCGCGTTAGCGTGCGCGTGTGCTCTTAGAAACCTGTGGGCTTTTCTGGTTTTCAGCGGCAACAAACACTCATCACGTCGTTTTCGTCGTTTATATATACACAAACAAAACATTCACACATAATATATGTCTGTCGCACACACACACACACACACACACACACACTCAATCATACATATACAGCAGTTAATGTCATTTGTAGCGGTACCATTCAGCAGCAGTTCCGTCCTCCGGTGTTGTTTAAATTTATAGCAAAACATTTTCGTATAATAATAAACGTATTAATAATTTCACCACCACCACCACATTATTTAACAACGATCAAATATTTAAGTTAGTCTATATTAATCATAAACACCTGTGTCATTTACATCTTGTCATTTCTAAATGCCCTGCAGCTGATTCCGCACACTTTTTGTAAGATATGTATGATAATGATTAACATAAACAAACAACAACAACAAATTTAATTATATAATGTACAGTTGAGAGTCTGTGTGTGTAAGGTTAACAAAAATATTTCGACTGGTTGTATGAATCGTGTGTATATATGTGTTTTAGATTCTGTCAGAATGGACCCCATATTCTATCCGTCCTCTAATGGCGGACTACCATCCGAAAGTAAATTGGCCACGTATATGGTAAGTCGACGCATGCCCCCCTTCCCCTATCCTGCTTCCTCATCCTTTCACATACACACAAACATACATTCTCAGACAAATATATCCCACAACATATTGACTCAATTCTAAACACTTAATCCTAACCTAAAAACTAAAAAATCTATTTTTTAACACCTTTTTTAATTTGTCAATGTTTAATTCATATTCGGTACTTAAAACACACACACACACATACATTGGTTAATCATTTCTATCTCACTGTTTTCTCATACATCATTAATCATCATTAACAGAACCGCGCAAACGTTATCACCCCCAAGTACAGTTGTCTGTCGACTGGCCTCTCGAAACTATGCCTTGACTCACCTGTATCACTTGCAAAAATCCAGGTAATAAACAAACATATATACGACATACACTCACACATACACAACCAGCATGATCATGGACACGATGACGCTTTGTTTGTTTATTTTCTCTTTCTCCCTCTGTAGTGCTTCTCTCGTTTCGTTTTTTTTCCCGGAGTTGATTGGCGTGTTTTGTATTTTTTTTCGTTTTTGGTTTCGGTTGTTTTTCTTTTGGTATTCCCAATTTCCCATATTGATTCTTCTCTAGACTAATTGTTTCTCGCTCTCCAGTGTATAGTCTCTGTATCCATTAGAGGTATTTTGTTTGTTTTTAAACTTGTACGTATGAATTTATAGTTTAGTTTACTATTACTTATATTTTTAATGTTAAGTATTAAGTTTGTAGTTATATTTAGTTGCATGTTAGATTTTCTTGTTAATTATGGATATTGCCGCGCTTCGCAGATCATGCCACAATCGCCTGAATTTGTGCCAGCTCCACGAGTGGGCACCTCACCGAACTTCTACTCCACCTACTCGTCGGTGATTACTGGCGGTGTTACGGTAACAGCCAAACCGTCCACGGGATCCGGTAATTCGGTCTCGTATGCCGTAACTCCTAGCAAAGGTTCGTGTGGAACTAACTAGCTTGCAGTACATTTTGATAGATTCTTTTTAAATAATATCTTTTTTTATATTTACAGGAAGAAATGCCCTGCGCGAGGATTCCCCCATGAGCGGCAGCGATTCACCGCGACAAACACCACAGTCGTCACCACCTCCGGCCGGTGTAGCAACCGCTATTCATCAAGTAAATAGATTCAAAGTCTCTTAATTGCTCAAATACATATTCTATTGGTTTGTTTTTAGGAAAATGTCGGTGGCACCACGTATTTCTATCCAACATCTGCCAATCTCTCGGCCAACCAGACCAGCTCCGCAGCTGGACCTGACAACGGACTGATCTCTCACAACAATGCCCAACCTCATAGCTATTCCCATCCAGGTAAATCGTAACCCTCAAACACCTCAGACACTACTAATTGTAAATTACCTGTTCGGTTTTTTACTGTGGGTTGGGGGGATGGTAAAGTCAAGGCGATCGAAATGAGATTAAAAGCAATATGCATCTGTAAATGGCAGACACTGACTGATGCTTTTTGCTTATTTGTCTTATAGTTTAGTGGGATTACGATGACGGTTTCAGTTTTAATCCCTGTAGTTTATGGATTGAACCCCCTAAGCGGATGTTTTAAGATGTTTTATAGAAATGGATAACAGGAAAAATATACTTTGTAAAAATCGATCACCTCTTTTCGCTCCTCTTCGCTTTTAGTTTCTGTAATTGTTGTTGTGTGTTTCATGTCGCCATCTAAGCCTATTTATTCTAGTAGTATTTTAGTCATATTTTTTTTTTTTAGAATGTGTTCATTCTAACAATCTTTTAGACAGTCTTTAATCTTTCAATAAGACTGAAATTTAGACAGTATACAGTCAAAATCCTTAAATGATTTATACATTATTTTGGAAATGTATTTGGACAGTCTTTTAGGAAGTTCTTAGAGACCATCTTTAAAACCGTATTTGACTAGTTTTATTAGTAAGTTTATTTAGACATAGACAATATAGTAGGTTTAATTATTACATGAGTTTCATTTAAACAGTCTTTAGACATTTTCAATTGTCTTTTTTGTAATTTCATTTAGAAAATAAATCGAACTGTTAGACAATTTTCATATTTAGGAATTTCAATCAGACAGCGGTATTGTAAGTTCATTAAGTCATTTTTTAGTGCAGTCTTTTAGAACTTCTATTTAAACATTCATTGACAGAGGCATTTTTATTTAGATAAAACAAGTCTGTTTAAAGTTCTATAGGGCATTCTTTTGGAAGTCAATATATATATATAAGATATATATATAAGAAATTTAGTCAGTTATTTTTAATGTATTTTATTTAGTCAGTTTAGAAAATCTTTTAAATATCATTTTGATTCTCCCTATGCTTGTTAAAGTTTTGGGAGGACGAGTCGATTCTAGACTATAAACTGCAGCGCCAGGGTGTACTCTAGAAGATAATCAGCTTCATTAGTGAGATGTATGCCAGATCTTCTTGTCGCGTCTTATATAACGACCAGCTCTCGGAGAGCTTCATCGTGAAAAGTGAAGTGTTGCAGATAAGCACCAGTTGTCTCAGATCTCAACGGTGCTTTTATGACACGATACAAGATCTTGAATACGCTGACGATGATTGCTCTAGCTCTTCGTTACGAAGATAATGACTGAATGTTGCAAAACAAACATACTTCTGCAAGACTAGTTTGCTCTTGGATCAACGCTAAAAAAAACAAAGAAAATGCGGCTTAACAGAAGCGAACGAGGACAGCCCATCCAACTTGTTGGCTTTAAAGCTCGAGCTGCCTTACGATGCTCAGCGTGGCTTTACTCAGCTCCTAAAACTCACGAAGCTTGGTCGGGTCGGTCGAGAAATCGGAAATCTACATTTGCGAAACGTGAAAGGTTACCACTACTCTGACCAGGAAACTTTAACTTTCGTCAATTACTGCTTCAGGCGGATCATGGGCATTAGATTGCCGGAGATGGTCTCAAACCCTTAAAACCCTGTCTCATCGCAAGTAGTAGATGACGTATAAAGCAAAAGTAGATCGGTTACACCTATGGAAGAGGTTCAAAAAACATTGCAGCCCAATGGCACCCAAATGGCAATTGTGTTGACCGATAGCATAGACAAGCTGGTTCAAGTTGGCCTCTGATAATAGTCCTGGTCGCAAACATGAACCAGTTTCGCGCTAATGTGTGTTATGTCCCACACAGAGATAAATACAACTTTTTATGTATATATATTTCTACACTAAGCTGATGTTTTTCGCAGTTATTGACCCCTACTGGACCTTGTCGTAATCCAGGTAGTACAAAAATCCAATTAAATTTAATATATTTAAAATTTAATTGTATAGAGTTGTAATTATATAACAAAGGTACACACGGAATAAAATTAAGATTTCTCTACTAATTATCTTATTACATCTAGGCCACGTGTACGCCGGTCCTGCGTCGCACATCCTCAGCATGCAACCACGAACGCAACTCTCGTCTGCGTTCTTTATGCCAGATGACCTACGAAACGACATTCATGCACGAAACGAAATTGCCAATCTCATTGACACAAATCCTAGTAACGGTGAGTTCAATTTAATTATCCGAAATCATTTTAATTAATATTCTCTGTAAACGTAGACCTTCCGCAAGAAATCGACAACTACCATGCACTCTGTTTACTGGAACCCATACCGTTGCACTCAAAAATTCCACTTCCTCCTTCCACTTACAAGGCTACAAATATATCGACTGGTATTAAGTATTGTCTGCGGAGACTTCATGGTAAAATAAATCTTGTATAATATTAAAAAAAGCAATGTAATAATATGGATTAATTTGTCACAGGCTTTAGATTGCAGTCCACCAAGTGCATGTCTGTGGTGGACATGTGGAAAAAACTGCAGCACTCGAACATTGTCCAGCTTCGTGAAGTTTTCACGACTAAAGCGTTTAGTGATCACTGTACGTACAATTGTGGTTTTTGAAATTAAAACGTCACATTAAATTCTAACTCGTTTCTTTGCAGCTCTGGTACTAGCATATGACTACCATCCTGGCTCACAAACACTCCTTGCCAAGTACTTCACGCCTACGTCCGAAACGAACGGTTACTCGGATCCATTCCAAGGCGAAGCACGTCCATTTAGGTATTATATTCATTGATATACAATTTTAAGTGCGTATTTCAGGTTTACGTTTTTTTGCTTTGTTCAGTCACAAGAGTAGCTCACAGCGAACACCAAACGGGCCATTGATGCAGGAGACCGAGATCTGGGCAATTATCATGCAACTCACTGCGGGACTGCGTGCCATCCATCAAGCGGGCCTGGCTTGCCGGTAAATATTTAAATTTATTCTAGTTAAATGAAATAATACAGTCTGTATAATTTATTTTTTTATTTGGTTGTTTCATTGAAACGATCCAAAATAGAATTTTATCAAACTAAAGACATGATTTTTACAACTTTTCAGAACTTTAGATCCAACGAAAATCATCATAACTGGCAAACGCATACGGTTCAGCTTCCTAGGTATCTCGGACATTGTCTACTTTGATCCAAACCAATCAAATCCACAGGCAGCCAATACCAGCTATCAACAGGTACAATATCGGATTCAATCGCTTGAGTTGTTATTTGTTTTATATATGTCTGTACGTTTCGTTGTTGTTGTTATTATTGCAGGAAGACCTCACCTCACTGGGAAAGCTTGTTCTAGCTCTAGCATGTCGTTGTTTGCATTCGGTGCAAGACGATCAGATCCAGAACAGCATTTCGCAGGTGTCCCGCAACTATTCTTCGGACCTGAGGAATTTAATTCTGTAAGCCTCGTTATATAATATAGCATAATAATTATCATGTAATTATCTTTGATCAGCTACCTGTTGACTGCTACCTCTTCGCGACGATCCGTGACCGATTTGATGCCGATGATTGGTGCTCGTTTCTATACGCAACTGGATGCTCTGCAGAGCCAATGTGATATGCAAGAGGATGAGCTCGCAAAGGAGGTGGAAAATGGCCGTCTGTACCGACTGCTCGTGAAGCTCGGCTCGATTAACGAGAGACCAGAGTATGTACTTTCTACGATTTATGAGAACTATGATTAATCGATTATAATAAACATTGTTTTTGTTCCAATTCTAGGCTTAACCTTGATGTGTCTTGGTCGGAAACGGGCGATCGGTACATGCTGAAATTGTTTAGAGACTACTTGTTTCACACTGTAACCGAGGATAACATCCCGTGGCTGGATCATGCGCACATCGTACAATGTCTTAACAAACTTGACGCAGGCACTACAGAAAAGGTATGACCGAGGATTACGATATTGTCAATGTAAAAAAATTATCGCAATAATAATCTTGTAGGTTAGCCTAATGTCCCGCGACGAGCAGTCCATTCTGGTGGTTACTTATGCCGAGCTCAAGCATTGCCTGGAACAAGCATTTTCGGAATTGTGGCAATCAGTATAACACGGTAATAACTTTCCATTTCCAATAAATTAAATACATGATTTTATTTTGTATTTTCTCCTTATTCCAGACACTCGTTGTACTAACACAATACAAATCACAACGCAAACAAGCATTCAGAAAGAAAAATATAACATATTTTGTTGAATAGTGTAGAATATTACATGTGTGTTGTTTCCATTTTCGAAACCTCAGCAAAATAGAAAACAAGGTTTGATTAGCATTTTTTTTTAAAGAAACTAAATACAAATAATTATTATTGAACCGAATCGAGTGTAAGAAAGAAAACAGGACACAAACAAAAATCTCTTACACAAACCATTAATATCTATCGAAAACATTGAACACACCGTTTTAGACTAAACTATGTTAGACACAATTACACACACACACACACACACTTAAACTATGTGATTCAAGGTATAAATTCCATTTTGTGTTATAACCGGTACGGTCTTTTTGTTTCCAAAAACATTACAACTATTATCTTTCTTTTCTCTCTTCTATAATTTCTACGAAAAACACGCGCGTAACATACTGAAATTTGCAATATTATATAAAATATGAAGAGAATGAATATGTCTATAATGTATATTTAAAAGTAAGCACAAAATATATTTTTTACAAAAACTCAAGATGATGAAAATGCAGAAAAATTTAAACACACAAACCACACAGAGAAAGAAAGAGAAAAATTAGAAACACATTTTAAAATAAAGACAAAAAATAAACAAACAACAAAAAAACAACAATCATAAGGATCAGCACCCAGCAGCAATCTGGAAGCGGATGAAGTCGCCGTGTACGCGACCACGGGATCTCTTTCGATGACTGCTACGCGGGCGACCATAAA